>WBZZ01004108.1:52500-99965 GCA_019918135.1 Paulinella micropora | reverse complement strand
AAGAAGCTTGGCCTGCCAGTCGACCGCTCGCTCCACCAGGCGCATTTCTCTGATCAAGAGCTCTAGCAGCGGGAACAAGCAGGCCCTGCTAAAACTACGCAGGTACATCTCTTGGAGTTCTTGGAAGACCTTCGTCAGCTGGAAGCTGTAGCACAAAATAAACTTGAGCAGCTGCAGGTTGTTTTTGCCGACAGGTTTGCGCCAGAACGCCAGGATATAGTATTTCACCTCGGGAATTGGGCACGCAGCCGGTAGCAGACTCAGTGTGCAGTCGAGGTAGCTTTGCCAGCTCGCCCTGATCTCGTTCGCGACATCTTCCGCACGTGCGGCTTCCAGCAGATAACACGCGTGTTGCCGCATCATCTTCTCGGCAAAGCCGTCTGTCACACTGCAAATGGTGGCTTGGCCCGGCCCACCTACAAAAAAACGAACAAAAAACAAACAGGCACGACGCTGAGCCAATACACACACGAATTTTTTTTTCCTATCCCCCTCCCCCGCCCCCTGAGCTGACAAACTGGGGGAGAGTGAGTTGGGAGGGAGGGGAGGCCGGATAAAGAAAAAAAGAAATCCAGGTAGGGGAAGGGGGGGGGGGCGGACAAAGAAAAAAGAAATCCAGGTAGGGGAAGGGGGGGGGGGCCGGACAAAGAAAAAAGAAATCCAGGTAGGGAAGGGGGGGGGGCCGGACAAAGAAAAAAGAAATCCAGGTAGGGAAGGGGGGGGGGCCGGACAAAGAAAAAAGAAATCCAGGTAGGGAAGGGGCGGGGGGGGGGGGGCAAAACAGAAAAAACGGGGGAACCTCCGCGCCCCCCTCCCCCCTCCGCCGTTCTCCCCATCCTATCTCTCTCCTCTGCGCAGAGAAGGAGGGGAAGGGGAAAAGGAGAGAGCAAAGCTAGCGGGGAAAAATGGGGGGCGGGAGAGGGGGGGGGGGGGGCTTTTTTGTCTATTAACTGTGCAGAAAGGATAGGATGGCACCCGGCGAAGGTTGGGGGGGGGGGGGGGGGCGCAACCGTAACCCATCGTACTAGATTTGGCTTTTTGTTTTCCTAACCTTCGCCGGTGCCCTCCTCCCCTCCTTTCTCCACTTTTCCGTATACTCTTTTTTTTCAAAAAAGAAAATGTTTTATTTCTCCCGTCCCCTCTTTCTTCCCCCCCCCTTCCCCCCCCCCCCCCAAAAAAAATCCCAGGCAGGAGCGAAAAGGAGGAGCAAAGAAAAAAACAAAAAAAAAAAACCTGGCCCTGCCAAAACCCTTTTAAAAAATCAGGCCACACAAGATGAGCTGGACCGGACGTGTGCAGTGGGCGCTACCCAAGGCCGAAAATGTCGACACAAACATGATCGCTTGGATTGTCATCAACAGCGCAAGCGCGCTGCTGCTCCTAGCCGCCGCGGCATGGCGCCGGCCGTGTTTTGTGCGCACGAAATACCGCGCGGCGGTCGCGGTAGCCTCTCTGCTGCACTACTCGGTGTGGTACGCGTTCTTTTGGCTGCCTTGGACCAACGAGGGCTCTGAGCCAGTCGCGAGCCAGCCGTGGGCGGCCGGTGAGCTGCTGTTTGTGTGCGCCGGGCTTTTTCTGTACGACAAGCCGTACCTGCAAAATTCTACTTCGTTGGCGCTGGGCTGCGCGGTCATGTACTCGCTGGCAGCGACGTTGGCGCTGGCGGCGGGGTCAGCGGCTGCAGCCTGGGCCCTGCCGCCCGTAGCGCGCGCGCTCCTGTTCATTCCGGCCGTAAAGCACTGCTGCCAGCAGCTGCTGGAGAAAGCCGGCTCTCAATACGTGCTGCTGGCTCGGCGGCGACCCCAGGGCTGGCTGCTGAGCAGGGTGGCCACTATCCTGTACGGTTCGTGCGTGTTGGGGTCCCTGGGCGCGATCGTCAAGTACAGTAAAGGGGCGCGCGTGCTGGCCTATGTGGCAACGCTCGGTTTGCTGGCAAGCACGTGGCTCCTGTTGTTGCAGCCGGGAGTCGCGGGCGTTGACGTGCCGCTAGCCGAAAACAAACCTAGTAAGTACACTGACGGCGAAGGCAAACGAAATCCTGCTATCGAGATCAAAAATTTACCGAACGTGAATGAGAACGAGGTAGAAGAAGAAGAAGAAGAAGAAGAAGAAGAAGAAGAAGAAGAAGAAGAAGAAGAAGAAGAAGAAGAAGAAGAAGAAGAAGAAGAAGAAGAAGCAGGGCCGTGAGCTTGAGAGAAAAAAAAAAGGGTTTGGCTAAAAATTAAAAAGCAACAATTCTTCGGTGAAGCAAGCATGTACCAAAAAAAAAAGTTCCCGGCTCTCAGAGAGAGAGAGAGAGAGAGAGAGAGAGAGAGAGAGAGAGAGAGAGAGAGAGAGAGAGAGAGAGAGAGAGAGAGAGCGAATGCGGACCGGCCGGGCAAAATTAAAACTGGCGTGGAGGGGCAAAAAAAGAGTGTGTAGACAAAACAGCATAGCGGAGTGGGGAGCGGGAGGTGGGGGGGGGGGGGGGGGGGGGGGGACGAGCCCCTTCTGCGCGGGGTGGTGGTTTGGGGGGGGGAGGGCCGGGGAGAATTATTTTTTTTAATGACCACTTGCAGTTTTTTTTTTTGAAATCCTCGGCCCCACGCCCGCCCACTCCTGCCATGCGCGCAGATTTGCGGGGGGGGGGGGGGTGGAGAAGGGAAACAAGCACACCAGAGTCGCAAGTCTGTCCCCTCTCGCCCATCCCCAATTTTTGTTTTCTTTGTGTGTTGTGTGTGTGCTTCTTCTGTTTGTCTGTGATTGGGTGCGGGGCGGATTTTCTTAACCACTTTGGGGCAGAGAGGCGTGCACAAGACCTTTTTTGTTTCTGTCCTGTTGGCAAGATGTTGCCCGAACGACGAGCGCGCCTGAATGCCAGCCAGATAGGCTGGCTCGCGTTCCACTGGGGCAACGCGCTGTTGCTGGCGGCACTGTGCTGCAAGCAGTGGCTGCGCCTCCGGCGCCTGGCGCCACGTACGACGTGGAAACCCGACGAGGCTGAACAGGTGCCGCCCGCGGTGATTGTGGTCTACAGCAGCACTGCGGTCGTCAACACGGACCGACCGCGGGCGGTGGCGTGCCTGGCTCTGCTGCGCTCGACGTTGTGGACCGTGTGTTTTTGGCTGCCCTGGGCGCGCGGGCACCGGCCCGCAGCCGCCGTGGGCTGGGCGCTGAGCGAGGCGGCCGTTTTCTCGGCGGTGCTTTTTTTGTTCGCGCGCGCCTACGACCCCGGCCGCGAGTTGGTAAAGTGCGCTTGCGCCCTGGCGCTGCTCGTGGCCTACACGGTGATGGTGCTGGCGGCCGTGAAGTCCGTGGTTGCGGCGTGGCTCGTGGCGCCGCTGGCGCTGGCGCTAGGGGGCGCGGCAGTTTTCGCGCGGAGGCTGTGGCGGAAGTCCACCATTCGTGTGCAGCCGCCGTACGAGCCGCTCGCGCCCGCGGCCGGCCTGCCCAAACTCGCGCCGGCCGCCGGCCTGCTCATCTCGCTGTCGTGCGGGGTCGCCGCCGCGGGCGCCGGCCGTGGCGACGACGGCGACGCGCTGGCGCTGGCGGCCGCGCTGGGCTTCGCGTCACTGCAGTGGCCGCTTTTTTGCGCAGCTGGACCTGTACGCGCACAACCGGCACAACAGTTGCCAGAGCCGGAAGCCGGTGATATCCGAGAGAACACGGGTGGTCATGCTGTTCACTGCGGCGGGGCACACAAGCCAACAGACCGCGCTGTGAGCAAGCCCCCCCCCCCCCCCCCCCCCCCCCTCTCTCCCCGCCTCTCCCTCCTCTCGTCCGTCTCTGTTTCATGCCCCCCTTCCCCCCACACCAAGAAGCAAAAAAAAAAAAAAAAAAAAAAAAAAAAAAAGCAGATTGGTGCTATGACAGCCTCACAAAGAGAAACGTGTACGTGACAGAAACGGAAGAAGGCAAAAAAGAAAACCCAAAAAAAATAGATATAGAGCCAACAAAGATAGGAAATGGGGTGCCGTGGCGGGGGGGGGGGGGGGGGAAGAGGGGCGGGGGGGCGAGGAGGGGTGCTGTTCCCTCCCCTTTGCTGACCATACGCGCCAATGGACAAAACTTCATTCTCGGTCAGGGGAGGGACGGTATAGGAGAAAAACCACTGCAAAAAAAAAGCAACACCAAAAAAAAAGAAATCGACGCGAAGCGAGCGGAGGAAGGGTGGGGGGAGGGCGAGCAGGATGATTGACAAAAGGCTGGAAAACAAAAAAATAATCACGAGAAAACAGGGGGGGGGGGGAGAGGGAAAGAAAAGTCAGGACAGGCACTGTTTAGATTTTTCGTTTAAGTAGGTAAAGGGTAGAGGGTAGAAAAAAGCCTCCGTCAATTTTTCCCTCCCTTCGACTTCGCGTCTGTATTTCGCTAACAAAAACAAGCACCCCCCCCCAAAAAAAAAAAGCCAAAAAAGAAAGAGAAGTACTGCAAAAGACAGAAAACAATGTCGCTGCGCATAGCAGGGGTCCCGTGTAACAATTCAGTGCAAAAGCCCGCGGGACTATGTGTTCTGGTCATGACTCCACAAGCGGAGTATCTTGACATCACAGGAAGTCACCCGCGCGTTTTTAAACAGGACGATGGCAAAATGGTAGACCGGCTGCTGGCCATCGAGCAAACCCTACAACTAAACATTCGACAATCTTGGGGGTATCCCTTTTTCCGAAATTTTCGATGAAGTATATGGATTTTTTTTGAAAACGTGTGGAAATGAAAGGAAATGAATTCCCTGATTGCAGAACATATAAAAATAATATTAAAATATGTTTTTATTAATTGTAATACACTTTAACTTCATCTTCAGAGGTGGGCAGGAACCGGTCCGACACGGTAATTTTTCTACTTTTTCATAGTCCCGGCTACCATGAATCTATGATGATAACAATGCCGAACATGCAGAATTTGCTTTTACTGTTTATTCTTGCTTATATTAAGCATTTTACTATATTAAGACATGGTTTTACCTTCAAAAAATTCTGTTTGCCCGCTGTGACGTACGCTGGTACGTAGAGTACGTCTTATGCCCTACAATCTCGCAGTGTTTGTGCTAGACCTGTTGCCACCACAGCAGCCCTGGTTCAAGAACGCTACGCTAAATAAACTGCCGGCACAAGTGCGAGGCCTGCCAGTGTACAGTGCAAAAGACAGTGTCGAATACATCTGGATCCCTGACAGCAATGCTGACAATCCTGTGAAAATAACCGAAAGAATGTACGATGATGCCTATTGCCAGCCTACTGACTCGAAGTCCAACGTGCTGGAATATCTAGAGCCTTACTGTACGAGCGCCAGCAAGGGCCCAACCACCATCGAAATGCCGCAAACAAAGGGCAATGCTTGGGAACAAACGGTAAAGCTTCATAATCTCAAATCCTCGGGCAAATCATCCTACGCTGCCAAGACAAGCACGCCAGCCACCGTCGACGATGCGAAGTTCACGACGGTCTTTTCGCCACAGGCGGGCCCCGCCCTCGCTTGTACGCTCTTCTACAAAAACAACAAACCAGGCCTGGGCGAAGAGTCGGCCGTTACCGCGAACGACGGCATAACTCCCGTGAAATGCAACGACCATACGCTGCCGGAAATCCTCCAGGCACGGAAGGTCAGCGAAGTCGTGATCGTCGGCTTGGGCGCGGAGGGCGCGGTCGCTCGCACGGCGGCCGACCCGGCGTGTAAAGGCTTCCAAGTGCACATCATCGAGGAGGCAACGCTCGGCTGCACCAAGGATGGGCTCTACGGCGTGTGCCACCAGGTCCAGGGCGCAACAGGAAATCTGTACGCGGTGAAACGCGACAAGATGCGCCCTTGCTGTAATCAGCCGTGCCGCCACGAGAATGCGTTTGTGTACATCTGGCAGACGGTCAAGGAAGTTACTCAAGGCCACGTGGAGGCTATTAAACACCGGGACTCGAAGTGGATCATGCCCAGAAACCTATTATGCGCTGCAGACAATAATTTGCTCAGGCGGCTGACCTTCCCGTTGAACGTGGGCCAGAATGCGCAGAATGCGATGCGCGCGGGTGCCGCGCGCGCGGCGGCCGAAATACAAGACCCGAACAAAGCTACTACACAGAGCTGTGGGTTAAGTTTTGGCTTTGACCCGTCTTCACGCGATTACAAAAACCAGCGGGACGTGGGGATCGACCGCGACCATCGCGGGCCCCAGTTCTGCCGGCCCATGCACGAACTACGATATCCGCCCAAAGAGGAGTGGCGCGTCGATGCCAGGGCCCTAGCGCCCGCGGACGGGAAGTGCGCCAGCACTAGAGCTGCGACTGCGCGGGCTGCCTTGCCCGACAGCTCCGCCGGACCGATAGTGGGTGCGGCCAACACGAGCCTGTACGGGCTCGGGGTCTTGATTCTTTACAGAGACAACATCGTCAATTTTTTCAGTAGCCCGCACGAAGCCCAGGCGAAATTGCGACGGGTCCGCGCATTCTGTGACGAAGTTGCAATTCAGATCCTAGATGTCTACGTCCAGACCCTGTACACGTTCTTGCTGGGGGCGCCTTTGCCAGAGAATACGAGTCCAAGTCAAGGGCTAAACCTTAACGGTGCATTTGTAACCACTCAGCCAGCACAAAACAACATACTCGCCAATAAACCAGGCTCAACTACCAATGCCTATAGAAATGCTGGTTCAGTACAACTCACCACGCCCCCAAGCGGCGGCAGCGGAACAGCCTCGACATCTAGCGGCGGCAGTGGTTACGTCATGGTTTTCAAACCTGCCCTGCCAATAAGTAAGAGCGGCTTCCAGAAAGACGATAAAGGGTGGCCAAAGTGCCAAGACGCTTTCCCAGATTTTGCTAACACGCAGGAGATAAAGA
The DNA here is from genome assembly GCA_019918135.1 of Paulinella micropora. NCBI lineage: Eukaryota > Cercozoa > Imbricatea > Euglyphida > Paulinellidae > Paulinella > Paulinella micropora. The sequence goes on along the minus strand of WBZZ01004108.1, from coordinate 93,153 downwards.
TTGACCTGCTCGATAGTTCTGCAGAAGATCCAGATGGTTATCAGGATTGCTACCGGGTTTTTGTGATGTTCGCGCTCCTGAACGCCGAAGCCGAACGGCTGTACGATGATGCCAAAGGTGCTCTTAGTCAGCGCCAAGTGCTGCACAAGCTGGGCGTAGAGTTGGTCAACTATGTTGCGGGCTACGTGAACTCCACTGGCGAGCTGGGGAAGGAGCACTGTGATAAGTACCCGTGCGCTTATACTCAGGCCAGGCCCCAGGTCAAAGTCGATGTGAAAACTTTGCAGGGCTTGCTAGAGCGAAATTACAAAGTCATCGCGGCAAGGTTTGGTAAGGAGCTTTCCCTAAGTACGGCGACGGATCCGAAAGTAATGCTACAAGGTTTGCTGGGTACGGATTTTAAGGAATTTCAAGCATCGTACGATCACGTCGTAGAAAAGACGATTGAGCAGCACTGGCGAGAACGCCTCCCCGACCCCAGCGCCTACAAAATCCGTGACGAAATCACGTACCCACGAACGATCATGTGCGTAGAAGAATTTGATGGCTTGCTCGAGGTCCACGACGAACACCTAACTCAACACCCGTGCTGTGCCGTCCACGTTCAACCATATCCTCCGAACATGTGTAAGCTCTTCACGCAGCAAGTAACCGACGAGGAGAAAGCATGGCTGCACGAAGGCAGAAAATATGTTTTATGGCATTCTGTGGCCGCCCGAATGCGAAAACGCTTGTCCTAAACACATCACGTCAATTAGTGCGCCAAAAGCCGAGATCCAGACCGCGGCACTGCTGGTACCAAGAAAACCTAGCCAGGAAGAAGAAGTGAAGCTCCTCCACAGCCTGGCATATCACGTTCACGGCCGCTGCGCACCAGAAGTGTCGATGCTTGTTGCTTACCCGGACGGCCACAACAGCATTGCGCTGTACTCGCCGTCGTTCCCGGAAGCCTAGTGACTGAAATCCAGACGGAGTGTGGGGTGGGGTGGGGAGGGGCGGGGGCAGATCAAAAAAAAAATTAAGGTTATGGTGCAATATTTTTTTTTGTACTGACAAAATTGGCAAGTGATGAAGCGATTCAAGCTCGCTGCTTGTCCGGGCAACAAGTCAAAAATCGGATGAACTGAAAAAAATTAGCTGCGTTTGGCTTGTCTGGTTTTTTAATTAAATTAAGCTTACAAGAACACGCGTGTGCGGTCAGGCCGCCCGATTTTTCTGTATGCAGCGAGCACACTGCTTTAGCACTACAGAGAAAAAAGAAAGCGGAGAGAGTGTCTGTTTTTTTTTTTTTTTTTTTTTTTTTTTTTTTTTTTTTTTTTTTTTTTTTTTTTTTTTTGACTGTCACTCTGATCTATATTAATGGCGGTATACTCACGAGGTCGGAGCTGCTGGGTCGAGCACGACGGCGCGCAGCGCGATGCCCTGCGCCTCCAGCCCGGACACGCGCGCCTCCAGCAGTTGCAGGCGCCTGAGCTAGACAAGAAAAAGAAAACGACAAAAAAAGGGGGGGGGGGCGAGAAAGGGGAAAGGAGGGGGGGGGGGCGGGAGAGACCGAAACAAAAAACGGAAAGAGCTGCTTGTTGTTTTGTTCTTCTGTTCCAAAATCAAAAAAAATTCCAGGGAGGTACGGGAGCGCGCCTCTAAATTTCTAAGCTGAGCGGCCTCTTCTTCCCTTTTTTTTTCTTTCTTTCTTGATTTTTTTTTTTTTTTTTTTTTTTTTTTTGTTGTTTCTGATCGAGCCGGAAAAAATAGGTTTTTTTTTTCTTTTGGAGGGGGGTGGTGTGATTTATTTTGGGTTAGGAGCCCAAAGCGGCCGGAAAGTGCGGGGGGGGGGGGGGGAGTGGCACGAACAAAGGAGCACAACTAATCTTGGTGTAGCGGGTGGGGCGATGATTTGTCCCGCCCCCCCCCCCCCACCTGACCACCCCCCCCCCCCCTCTCCCCCCCCCCTTCCAACACCACCGTGTAAAGCGGCGCCCGAGAAAAAAAAAACCCTCCAAGCTCCGGACTCTCGGACCTTCCTCAAAATCACAACGCCTTTCCTCCATGTTCTCCCCTCGAACAGAAAACCCCTCTGGCATGCAAGCGTGGTGGAGGCGGCTGTCTTTGAACAGCCGGTTTAAGCTCGGGTGTGAGCTGTGGCTAAACGCACAACAGACGCTGGAGCTGCTGAACATGCTGGCGAACTCGGCCGAGCTGGGCGCCGGCTCGTACGGCACTGTGTTTGGCCAGCAGGGGTGCGGCATCGCGGTCAAGCTGACGTTCGACCCCATCGGTGAGCAGCAGGAGGGCCTGCAAATCGGCACCGACAACGGCGTCGGGTGCAAGCTGCTGTGCAAGCTGGGCCTGCACAGTAAGACCTTGTTCAATTACGACTGCAAACAACAGCGGGACCTGCGAGCAGCAATCGCGCGCACGTGCACGCACTTTAATCGCGCCTGCAACGATTACAACTATGTCGTCCGCTGGAACGGCTTCTCGGCCCTGGTGCTGGAGCGGCTGGATACCGACCTGCAAAAGTTTCTGGAGGCGCCCTCCTCATGTCGCATGGCCAGCGCGGACTTGTGCACACAGGTACTGGAGCCTGTTCTTGGCCATCTTAGGGCCTTGAGCAAGCTGCAATTGTTCTTCCACGACGCCAAACCCTCGAACATCCTGCTAGACCTGAATGAAGATAACGTCGTCCACAGGGTGCTGCTGGGCGACCTGGACACGGGCTGCCTGTCAAAACTAAAGCCGGGCCATGACTACGGGGACGCGCTAGTAGCCTACGTTGCGTCGGTCAGCCCCGACGCACTGACGGCGGCAACGTCCCGGCTTAGCGGGTGGGACGCGAACAGGTTCTGGGCGGCCTGGCGCCTGGCGGTCCAACATTTCATCGAGGGGCTTGGCAGTGAAGGCGGGCGCTACTGGCGCCTTTACGCGCTGTCGCAGTTGCGTTTCCCGGAGAAAGCCATCCTGAGCAAGGTTGAGGGCGAGCCTGAAGACAGTTTTACCGGAACGGACCCGAACAAACTTTGCGGCATACTCAAGATGGGCGTCCCCGAATAGGAGCTGCTTTCGGACTTTTCCAACGAAGCCAAGAAGCCCGCGTGCAGCCTGCATGAAGCCCTGCGCCTGTGTGGCACCAAGCGACTCGCGATTTGCGTACTGCGCTGGGTAGCGTTGCGCAGGCGCGATTCCCTCGACAGATCGGTCAGAGTGCTGCGGTGGGCGCTCGGGAGCGCGCGTTGTAACCGGGTGTTGTATGCGCTAGTAGCCGCGCGCCTGGCAAACCTGACTGGCTGGCCCCTCCCCGCGACACAGTGACTTACCATGCCGTTTTTTTTTTTGCTCACACTTTTTTTTTTTGTTAAGGTACCTGCCGCCGCACGTGTTTTTCCCATCAACACCCCCCCCCCCCCCTCTCCACACCCCTCCACAATCCGCGCGCCCTTGCCCTCCACAATCCGCTCGCCCCGGTCTTCGACCGGGGCGACCTGCACCGTCCACTCCTTACCCCCCCTTCCCCCCTCATTCCGTGCAGAGGCCCTCCCCTTTTTTCTCACGCGTGTGTTCGTGCCATCCCGCCCATCCTCCTATTTTTGCAACAGAGACAAAAGAGGGCAAGAGGGATGGGGGGTGGTCAGAGTTCAGGCGAGGGGAGGGGGGTCGTTCCTGTTGTTCTATTTTTTATTCTTAAACTCTTTTAAAAAAAAAACAAGATTGTAATAGTAAAAAAGAAATCCTAGTACCAGACTTCAACGTTAAAAAAGAGGCCGGGGTGTGACGAGAAGCGGAGAGCGGACAGGAAAAAAATGGCTGCCAAAGCTCCAGACGGGGCAGATGAGGTCATAAAATTCGCAAAAGACCTTAGGAAGCTGCATGGTCGTATCGCCGCCTACAAATCCTCCGAATGTGTCTTTCTTGCTGAAATCAAGCAAGACTTTGATCTGTACCTTCCTTTTCTTAGGACCCTTAATTTTATTTTTACCAACTGGACCCAAATCGTGAAGCTTTACATCCTGAACTGTGCGCCGGGCGATCAGTACCCGCCTTGGTACAAGGCCCTTGCCACGGCCTTTAAATACTTCGATTGTCCGTGCCCCGCCAACAAAGATTATATGCAGTACGTCCGTAAAATCACGGACAGAGCACTAGACCCCAAACAAGTCCGCAGCCTAGTAGCAGAGTACGATATTGCGGTACTTGTTTTCCAGGACTATCTGGAAACAGAGGGCACCGTGTTCGGCCTCGTGAAAGACGTTCTGCAGGATAATGACAAGGCTCGGCAATCTCGGAATCACGCCCTTTTCGAAACTAACGACCGCAGGCAAGAGAGGCTTTCGAAGTCAACAAGTTATAGCCCACCAATCCGGGCACTGCTCAAGGCCCGCGTCGCCAAAAACCCGAAAGGCGACACCTCGTGGTCCGTGGTTATGCAAACGCTGATAATGAAACATTTACTCAAGCCCCAGACCGGCTCGGAAAGCGCTAGATATGACGAGACTTGTTGTTAGTTTCTTTTGTTGCACTGTCTTTGGTTTTTCTGTTGCCTTCAGGCTGCTGCCGTGTGTTTTGTGCAAAGCAAAGAGCCCAGCGCCGCCGACGAGTCAGCGCGGCCTCCAGGGAAGCCGCAATTCGTGCTACATCCGCGCGCTGATGCAGTGCCTGAGCTGCTGCTTTAATCGGGACGTGATTCCTCCTGAGACTGTTGCGTGCACAATCCAGGATTGCGTGGCCTGTGCCATTTTGAGCTTGAGCGATTATGTCCGGGGAACAAGACGACGGTTCTTTCAAAAGATGACAAGCAAGTCAAGCTCGTTGAAAAAGCATTTCGCCACGTACAAGATCAAGATGATTCGCAGCAAGCCCTGCTTTTCATCTGACAGAGTATACAAGACCAATTAGCTGTGGCGGAGAGAAAAAAGGCGCCAAGCCTCATGATCAGTTGAAGAAGGCGAAGAAACTTTGGTTTGGTGGTATGTCATGTATCTCTGCCGCACATGTCACGCCGATTTTTACAAACAAGTCAAACACTGGCCGACGTTAGATAGCCAAGACCTGAATTGCACCCATCTCAATGCCTATTGCAGAAAAGGAGAAAAGCTAGACCTTACGCAACTCACGGCTACGGAAGACTTGATGCGCAAGGTGGACGGTTCGGCGTTGAAGCACTGTGATTACAAAGAGGTCACGTGCAAAGGCTTCATAGACAATTACCCAGGTTCTCTCTTCTTAAGAGACGATAGTGCGAGATTCGCGATGATCTGGTTTGCTATCGAGTATGGTAAGACGCATAAACCCTCCTCTGCAGGAGGAATTCAAGGTCCGTTACTCTTTTGACAAAGAAGATGATCCAGGGTCACACCGAGAAAGCACGTTTCGGGTTGTAGCTATGCTGAGGCACAAGGGCGGCGACCAGGGCGGCCACTACACAGCGCTCCGCAGGGACGACGCCGACGGTAGCTGGTGGCACGCTGATGATACCAGTGTTTCAAAAGTCCAAGACTTTCAAAAGGCACTAAAAATTGCGACAGAACCGGGGGCATGGGTGCGGATGGTCATCTTGGAGAAGGTGTGGCCTCCCCCAAAAAAGCCTGCCTCAGTCTCTCGAACTATAGTTTCAAATTTCTGAGGCAAAAAAAGGACTGAGAAGCCCCCCTCCCGCCCACCTCTCCCCTTTCTCTTCCATCCCGCCAATGTTGCTGTCTTTCCTAAGCAGAAAAAAAAAGCCTGCGCCCCCAAAACCACCAACATTCTTTTCCTTCCGCAATATTTTTTTTTCGGTCTGTCTATTTTTCTTTGCCAAAAAGGGCGGGTGTGCTGTGTCCGGTGCGTTTCCGAAACACGCAGAATCGTCTTCCACGCCCCCACCCCCCGCCTCCTCCCTTCTACCGCAAAGGAGAGTGCGAAAATATATATATATTTTTTTTAATCTTTTGCGTCTTCCCCCTCCCCCTTAAATGCTGGTGCTTTTCCGTGCAACAGCGGCCGCGGCCTCCCCTGACGGGTCGTACGTGGCAGTCATCAAGGACTACTACCAGAGCCAGCACAACCTGACGCACAACCTCGCGTTGCCGCCGCACCGGCGCGCCACGGCGTTCTCGGTTCAGCCCTTTGTTAGTTTCCCGGACTGCGGGTTCGTCCGGCTCGTGGGCGCGCTAACCCCGGAGTACGACTGGGAGAAACTACAATGGCACTACTTCGGACCCAAAAGGCGCGCGGCCCAGGAGGTGTCATACGAGGGCTTCACGTTTATCAGGAGCCGCGTGTGGCTGCAGCAACAGAACTGGGAGCGTACTGTTCTGGGCTTGGAGATCTATTGCCGGGGACCCTCGGCCTGTATACGTAGTGTGAATTACACGCCAGTCGTTGTGTGCACCGCGGGCTACGGCACCGTCAGAAGCTTGGGCATCAGTGCTCTCGTCTGTCTAGCTACGGGTGTCGCGTTGGCGCTGCTGTTCGGCGCCTGTCGCTCCAAGGCTAGGGTTGCGACGAGGGTCTGTGCTTGGCACTTGCCTGCTATGTGCCTAGGCTCCGTGTTAACCATACTAGCCATTGCGGCAATAACGCTGTGGGCCCAGAACGACGTGGTGCACAAACTGTAGCTCTTCTTTTTCTTTCTCTGCTCCGCCCCTACCCCTTACAGTCAGTACCCGAAACTCCACTGAAACAAACGTTTTGTAAGGACACTAGCGTAAAAATTAGCTCTGCACAAGCTCGCAAGTTTGTAACGCCCCCTGCCTTGTGATTCAGCCAAAAATAAATAAAGCAAAGTTTTTTTTTTATTGGTCAGCCTGCTTTCTTTTTTTTATATATATTTTTTCTTTTTTTGCTCTGCACCGAAAACAGATCTTTTTTGCCTGGAGCGAGCGCTTTTGGTTTGGCCGAGAGAATCCAGTCCGGGCTTGGTTGTTCCACCTACTTTGCTGTCAGCATGTTGTTACGCGCCTCTGACATCACGTCTTCTGCTGGGCTTGTTTTCCCAATGCGCAGCTATGCGCACTATGGCCACCGCAAATTGTTTCACGTCCTCCACCGTCAGCGTGTTGTTACGCGCCTCTTGCATCACGTCTGCTGCTTTCTTAACCCGGTAGAGACCTGAACCACCAGGTTTACCTTCGAGGAGGCGCGAGCCCACAAATTCAGGCAGCCATCTGCTTTTTTGGTTGTCTAGCCTGACTAGCTTCAGCATGTGTAGATAGTGCGCGGCCGTGATGCATGCCCTGTGCACGAACTCGTATTCCTTGTCTCCGCACGACATAACGACGTCGAACCACCAATGGGCACAACGTGCGAGGACATCATCGTGTTTGCCGAGGATTTCGCTAATTTGAATGAGCATATGTGTAGTAACTGCCTGTGGCAGACAGTACAAGCTGTTGGTAAGCATGCTGACCAGGTTCGAAAACCGTAAAAAAGTGTGTCTTGCGTCATTTGGAAATCTAGCTTCGGGGTCGACACGGATGCAATAGAAAGGCTCCGCGTCCAGCAGCATGAGACGCTGGCCAGAAAGACGGTACGCCACGTTTGCGGGCTTGAAGTCTGCAAATTCTAACCCTGCGTTTACCAGAAGCCCTAGTAGTTTGTCGAGGAAGGCAATGATCTTTTTATTTAGATCATCCACTGGTAGACCTTTCTGCAGAATCTCCTCCAAGTTTACATGTTTACCAGCGTCAGTACCAACAATATAATCCATAATGAAATATAGACATTGGCCCCGGCCTTGTCTGTGGCCAAGCGTGCCGTTGTATCTATCATTTCGGAGTCACCGTACACCTGCAGGCAGCCGTAAATCTTGGGTGCCATTTCGCCGTGCATGAACAAGTCGTTTTGCAACTGGATGAAATCGACCAGGTCGCCTAGCAAAGGATTTTTCAGGTTCGGGGGCTTTTGGCGCTTGGTCAGCTTCTTCAGCACTACCTTTTGATCTTCTAACCAAAGAACGTCATCAGTGCCTTTTGTTAGTCTCTTTGGTTGGTAAAGTTTTTCCAAGTCGCCCCGCCGAATGGCCAGGCAGGGCAGGCCCTCGGGAAAGGCTTGCTTGAGCTGCCGTTCCAAGAGGTTGCAGTCAAGCTGTTTTTTGGTCAGCTGTACTAAATGGTCCGGCGGCTGCTTGTTGTTGTTGTTGTTGATTACGTACCAAGCAAAGGGCCGCCAGCGCAGGACCCTGCAATGCAGCCTCCTCGGGTCTAGGTTGGGTTTTTCCACTAGAGCTTGACAATTTATGCACCGGAATGTGTGTTTCAGGCCAAACCTCTCAATCAGGGCCGCCCGGTTCTGGGCTACCGTGTCAACCTTGCCATCGCCGCTCATTTTAGAGAATAGAAAGGCACAAAGGGGGGAGGCAGGAACATAGCAGACAAAACCAAAAAAAAGGAGGGTGGGGGGGGGGGGGGGGGGGGGGGGGGGAGGGAGGGGCGGAGAGGGGGGAAGGACGCCGGGCATAACTGGTAAGGACAAGCAGTTTTCCGTCGTTGCGGCGCCCCGCCCCTCCCCCCCCCCCCCCCCCCCCCTCTCCGCCCCTCCCTCTATCCCCCACCCCCGCGCACACGCGCGTATTATCTCTTTTCTGCTGTCTGTCTCAACTCCCCCCCCCCCCCCCCCCCGCGCGCTCCCCGCCCCCCCTCCGTTCACCGCCTCGCCCCCCACAACAACAACTGCAACCAACAAAAAAGAAGGCACAAGAGAAGCAGGTGGCAGGGGGTTTGGGCGAGACGAATTCGCTGGAGGGTGGGGGGAGGGGGAGGGACGTCGGCAGGTGTGTGTTGGGGGGGGGGGGGGGGTGGGGTGAAATTACGTAAGGGGTAAAGAAAAAAAAAGAGCCAGAAGGAAAAAAAAAGAAGGTGAGTCTCGCATTATACTTCTAGTTTCGCCTGGCTCTCACCCCGCGCTCCTCCAATCCTCCCATTTGCTCCTCCAATCCCCGATTTGCTCCTCCAATCTTCCCCCCCCCCCCTCCCCAAATCGTCCCCCCCCCCTCCCCTTCTCTCCTTTTTTTTTTAGTTTTTTTCTTTTGCTAGTCCACCGAGGATGCCCCGTCGACGCAAGCTGAGCCGTGTCCAGGAGGAAGCGGTCGAGTACTGCGTCAAGCACCGCCGAGTGTTGCTAGCGCTGGCCCCGGGCACGGGCAAGACCGCGATCGCGCTGACGGCACTGAGCCGCACACGCCAGGAGAGTTTGCCCGCGCTGATCCTGAATCCCACCAGTAACTGTAGCCACTGGATTAAGGAAGCAGAGCGTTGGCTGGGCATGCGGCACCGGCCCGGGGCGTACCAGAACCAGAACCAGGCAGTAACAGAGCAGACCACACACCTGTGCTTGATCAGCAGCGGCCAACAAAGGTTCCCCGTGCCCGGGGCGCTCATCTACTTGATGTCTTACCAGATGGCGCTGAGCTTGTACAAGCAAGGCAGGCTACAAGTGGGCTTGCGCGCGGCCGTCCTAGACGAAAGCCACGTGCTAACCAACATGCGTTCGCAAACGACCCTGATGGCGCACAGCCTGTTCAACCAAGCGCTCGTGCCGATGTGCCGGTGCCTGACGGGGACGCCGGCCAACCGCACAGTGCAGCTATGGCCGCCACTGATGCTGCTGTGCCCCGACGGGCTGTGCGCGCGGGGGCTGACGTACAGCCAGTTTGTGCTGCGGTACTGTGCGGGGCGCCAGGTGCAGCGCGGCTACGACCGCGTGGCGTGCAAACCACTGTTCGTGCTGGACGCGGCTGGCAGCTCTAACCTAGCGGAGCTGTGCGACCTGCTGGCGAAGTTCTGTCTGTTTACCAGGGAGGGCTCGAGCGCCGAAGAAGGCGAGCTGGTGCCGGCCAATGGCGTGGCCGCGGGCGCCCAGGACTTCACGTACGAGCGCCGGGTGGTCATCCTGAAGCCACCGCCCGCGGACGCGGAGCGGCTGGACGCGCTGTGGAGGCACGACGTCAGCAGCCTGCCGAGCCTGGAGGCGCAGCTCGGCGCACGGCAGGTGGTTGACGTGAAGGAGGCGGAGGCGGTGCTGTCTTCGTACGGCGGCCTGCCGCTGGAGCTGCCGCCGCCGCCGAAACGGCGGCGTTTCCAGCGGCAGGCCGCGCAGCCCGAGCTCTCGAGGCTGCTGGTGTTTAGCCGCTGCTACGACGAGTCCAAGAAGGTCAAGCAGCGGCTGTCACACGCGTTCTTTGAGCGCGAGGTCGAGCCCCTGCTGCGGGACAAGCAATCGTGCCACAAGGTGCTGCTGTTCTGCGAGAACCAGGATACGTGGGAGCTGCTGCAGCAGTGGCTAACCGCCGTTTGGTCGCACAAGCGCCGGCCGCACAAGTACTTCGTAGCCATCAACGGCACCACGCCGCAGGCCAAGCGCGCGGAACTGGTGGCGCGCTTCCAAGACGACGGGCGCTGCCGGGCGGCGGTGCTGAGCATCCGCGCGGCGGGGCAGGGGCTAAACTTGCAGGCGGCCAACCACGTGTTTTTCTTCCAGCTGACGTGGTCCGGCGGCGACCTGCTGCAGGCCGAGCGCAGGGCCTGCCGCAAGGGGCAGAAACGGCACGTCCGGATCTGTATCCTGTTGCTGGACACTTTTATAGAACGCAGGCAGTGGGCCCTGAACATGGAGAAAGTCACGAACCAGACCACGTTCCTGCGCCGGCCGGCCGTAGCGAACCAGCTGCAGACCGCCGACCACGAGTTTTTTGTTTGACTGCGAACGCCACGTTTGCTCTCTTTTTCTCTGGTTTTTAGGTTATTGCTTTTCAGACAGACAGCTATTTGCGGTGGTTTTTTTTCCTCTGGTTAAAACTAAGCGTACTGCCCCTTTTCCGTAAGGCACGTCTACGCGGTGCGAGTGGACACGTTTCCTTTTCATAAACCAGGCAACTCTGTTTCGGTACACACGGTCAAAGGCTGGGATAGACTTGATATCGCTGGTGGTAAGAGAAAAAGACTCATTACCGCTCGATCCCGCCAAGGAAGACAAGATCGTAAGAAGCCCAAATAAGAGCCGGATCGGTTGTGGCATAGCTGTCAGCCCCCACCCCTTGTTTCTTTTTGGTTTCTTTTTGCGTTGGTTTTTGTTCTTTTCTTTTTTTAATTCTAGTATGACTTTTCTCTTTTTTTTTTGGAAAGAGGATAATCGCCGTCGTCCTCACCCGCCCCCTCCCGACCCGGCGCAGAAGGAGGGGAGGGGGCGGGGGTAGCCCCTGCCCAAAAAAAAAGATAATACACTTTATTTTTGTAAACACTTTCTTCGGGGAGGCCCGCACTCGCCCGCGAAAATGTAATGGATGCTAAAAGCTAGCCAAATGCGGAGGGACTGATTTGTGGCATTGCGACGTCGCTTGTTTGTCGCTTTGGGCTCTTGGAAAGTTGTGGCACAACCCGTAGGCCGCCGTTGCCTTCGAGGGTCTCTTGTGTTGCTAGACGTACAATTGCAGAGACAAACATGCGAACGTCGCCGAGTTGCAATTTTTCTATCTGCGATTCATTCAATACAGCAAAGCTAAACACGCCTTCCACCGATTTAAGAAAGGGACAATCCAGCCCTACCTTAGGCAACCAAGCTAGTTCGGGTACATCTCGATCAATGGCGCGGAGCTTGCGCTCGGATCCGGAAAGGTAATGCGCCGCCAGGATGCCTGGGGTGTTTACGTACTGAACGATACCGTCCCCGCCCTATATGCTATTCCACCACCAGTGCGCGCAACGGTCAAAGATCTTCTGACCAGACCTGGGCTTCTGTAGCAGATTCATTACATACAGATAGACGCACTCCCACAAAAGGTACGGTAGGCGGCCGAGGCCGGACGCGAGAAGATTTAACGCGTTGGAAAGCTCGATCGTGTCCTCAACCTCCCTCGCGTCCGTCCGTTCGGGCATGTAATTAACCAATAAGCAATAAAATGGTTCTAGGTCAATCAACATGAATTTTAGTTCCGAAGTGCATACCAGGTTCGCGGGCCTTATATCTCCGTGCACGATTCTATAGTAGGCCAGCCACGGTAACGCACGGTGCAAGAACGACCAGAACTTTAGTCGAAAAAGGTTTTGATCGGCCTTTTTATAAAACTCTCGAAAAGCGCCTGATTCCAAGTCCATGGACTCTCCAGCTGAGGGCCCCTTGATGAACTTCATGATGATCCAGTTATTTTTGTTTGAACTCTGGGATCCCACCGTCAGGCAGCCGTAGACTGTGGGGGCCAGCCCTTGCTGCGCTAAGCAATGCTGTAACTGCAGGCAGTCTACTACCTTCAACTCATACGAGGCAGTTTCCCCTGGCCAGGCAGCTCTCCTGTTATTGACACGTTTGAAGAGCAGCTCTTGTTCGAAAACCCTTATGTTACCTTTAGTGCCTAGTGGTTTTGATTCGTTTTCGAATTTTTCTGCTTCCAGCACCCAGCGCGGGACACACTGTGGAAATGCCTGCACGAACGAGCGTTCTATGGCGTCCGTCATGTCCTCCGTCTTCACCGCAGCCGCCAGGCTGCTAAGCTTGACCTCAGTGATGGCGGCTTGTAGGTTCGGGTCAAAGGGCTGCCAGCGCAAGACACGGCGGCAATCAATGTTGCTCTGCCTCTCTTTGCCGCACTGGCTGCATTGCAGAGTGTCAAGCCTCAGCCTAAGCCCCTCGGAGATTGCTTGGCGCACGGCGGCGGGTAAATAACGCTCGAGCGCAAACTCCTGTCTTCCGTCGTTCATTTATTTTCTAAACAAGTGCTTAGTGCCTTTTTTTTCTTTAAAGAAGCAAATTTACTGAATACTTGCCGGCGACGTTAAAAGGGGAATGGGCAGGAGGAAAGAGAGAGAGGAGGGGAATGGGCAGGAAAGAGAGAGAGGAGGGGAATGGGTAGGAGGGAAAGAGAGAGAGAGAGGGGGGGGGGGGGGGGGAGGGGACTGCGGCGTTTGAATCCCACGGCGGTGCCCAAAACACACAAGAAGGGAGGGGGTTAACGGGAGGGGGGAGTGTTTCAAAAAAAAAAAACGGAACAAGAGAAGAGTTCCGTCCGCTAGGATGTCGCCGCGGTCCTGGCTCTTTGAAATCTCCTGTGCTGTTAAACGTATAAATGCAAAGATTAAACTTTTGACCTCGTGGAGCTGCAATATCTTTTTATATAATTGTTCTAGAACCGATTCCCCTGAAGCAAACCACACCACCCCTGTGTCCACGAGTTTAAAAAATCGACAATGTCTCACAGTGGGGAGCCATTTCAGTCCGGGCAAAGCTTGGTCATTCGAGCGGAGATTGCATTCCGATAGGGATAGGTAGTTGGTCGCTAGGATGGCAGGGGTGTATTGGGCTGGATTCCAGACGTCCCCAGACTGCAGCATACAATTCCACCACCAATGCACGCAACGGTCAAAGATCTGCTGGCCAGACTTCTCTGGCTGTAGCAGATGCAGTACATATCGATACACGCATTCCAACAAGGAGCGCGGAAGGCAGCCGATGCTAGAGGCTAGAAGACTCAGCGCGTTGGACAGCTGGATAGTGGCCTCAACCTTCTTCGCGTCCGTTTTATTGTGCATGTAATTGATCAGTAAGCAATAAAACGGATCTAGGTCAATTAACATGAAATTTAGTTCCGAAGTGCACACCAGATTAGCAGGCTTTAGGTCAGCGTGCAGAATTCTGTAGTATGCGAGCCAAGGCAGCGCACGGTGCAAAAATGACCAGAAATTCAGTCGAAGCTTTTTGCTAGCCTCCTTCACACAGCTTTCGAAAAGCAGTCGATTTCAGATCCATGGACCCTCCACCCGTGGGCCCCTTGATGAATTGCATGATGATAAACCTATGGTCGCCCTGGGACCAGGGCTCCAACGACAAGCAGCCATAGACAGCAGGGGCCAGCCCCTGCTGTGCTAAGCAATGCTGCAGCTGCATGCAGTCTACCACCTTGGACTCGTATGACTCGGTCAAAGCCCGACTTGCAGGTCTTTTTTTAGGGACGTATTTGAATACCAGCTCTTGCTTAAAAACCTTTACATCACCGAACAAATCTAGTTGTGGCAAATTCTTCGAACTCTTCGAAGCTTTGTTTTGCTTCAAGCACCCAGTACGGAACCCCCCGCGGAAATGCCTGCACAAATGAGCGTCCTATAGCGTCTGTCATGTCTTCCGTCTTTACCGCGGCCGCCAGGCTGTCCAGCCCTCCCTCGCGTATGGCTGTGCGCAGGTTTGGGCTAAAGGGCTGCCAACGCAAGACACGGCGACGAAAGCTACCGATACTGCTTGGCTCCTTTTCTCTGCCGCACTCGTCACAATACGCTGTATCGAGCTTCAGTCGAAGACCCCGAAAGATTGCCTGGCGCACTGCGGCAGGCAAATGATGCTCGAGTGCAAGCTCTGATTTTGTGTTCATTTATTTGTGTCGGTTTTTAACATTCTAGACGAGGCCTGGAAAGGACTCTTAAAAGCAAATTCGCCCCCCTCTCTTTTATTTTATCCTTAAAGTCGCAGGAAAAAAGGGGGAGAGCTGTTTCATCGGCTATTTTGCCTCCCCCCCCCTCTCCATACTCTCTCTCTCTCTCTCTTCTTTTGCGTCTCCTATTCTTTTCGCTTCCCATTTTAAGAAAAACCCAAAAATTTAAATAAAGCAATGGTTGTTTAATTGAAAAAACAATTGAAGGAGGGGGGGAGAACGTAGCCAGCCCTTTTTCCTTCCTTTAGTTTGATTTTCCCCCGAACCCTCTCTCTCTCTCTCTCTCTCTCCGTCTCTCTATTCGTCGTCTTCATTCCGCATCCTCCTCCTCCTCGTCGTCCTCCTCCTCTGTATCCCCAGGATCGCCGCAGAGGCAGGACTCCAGGAGCGGGCCGCCATCGTAGTCGTAAATGAGACGAATCTCGCGGCAGTCCTTTTTTGGACAGTATTGATAACCACCAAAATCGGATTCAGCCCTTAGATTGCGCAGCATTCTCTTTGATTCCTTGGCAATAATATCACAACCTGCAAACGCAGTCACGATGCCTAAGCTCAGCTGCTTCAGCTGTTCGAGGCTCTGGGCCTCCTGGATTTCTTTGGACAGCTCCTCGAACTTGGCTTCGCCGGCAATCAGAGCTCTGTAGGCCTGGCGGTGCTTCTCGCGGAGGATAACCTTTTCAATTTTTGCCAGCGACTCCTGCGTCTGCTCGGCGGGGCTGGTGGGGGGCGCCGTTGTTGCCTCCTTTTCGTTTTCCGACTCCTCCTCCTCGTCCGACTCCTCCCCCTCCTCGTCCGCTTCCTCGTCCTCGTCGGCACCGTCGCTGGACCAGCTGCTGAGGAAACTCAAGGACTGGAGTTTCTTACTATTGTGAGGAAAGGGGCTGGTCACCTTTTCGTCGAAGATAACGAAAGCCCATTCCAGCAGTTCGTCGCAGCCTTGAATTATTTTGTCAAGCCAGGCCAGCAGCTCCTTGGTCAGGCGGAGGGATGTGCGGTTCTCGTAGCGGAGTTTCGTTTCCTCTGCCTCTAGCTTGAACAGCAGGCCAGCATCGGACAATTGGCACAGTTTTTCTGTGTCTTTGAGCAGCTCGAGGACGCGCCCAAACGCCGCGTGATCTTGGATGGAAGCCGTGGCAGTGGGCTTGGTGAGCGCCCTTTTCTTGAGGCCTTTCAGGTACTCGTGCAAAGCCTGGTCGCTGTCCGGATTCGAAGCCAACAACAGCACGCTCGATCTCATTGCTGAGACTATCTGAGCGTTGGGGCAGGTGCAGGGCTACGGCTGGGGTAAGCTGTTTCCGGAGGAATTGCTGGTAGATGCAAAAGAGTAGTTGCTCGAACAGCTCGATACGCTTCCGAGGTTGTTCTTCTTTAAGGCATTTGTTGATAAGCTCCGCCCAGTCAACGACTTCCGTGGGCGCAGAGGCACAGTGCTTCTTTGGCGATGGTCTGGCCTTTTGCGGCTTTGCGCGCTTCGGTTGTTTGGAGGTAGACATAACTAATAGAAGAGTGCAACAACACACGCACACAAATATGTCTGCTGCAGAATCGTGTAAGTACTTGTGCTTCTACGATTGCGGGGCTGGAATGTTTATGTATGTGTGTGAAGTCGTCTAGTTTGGATTGTGTTGTGAGTGTGTGTGTGTGTGATTGTGTAAGTTTGTGTGTATGTTTGTGAGATTTGTGCGTCTACGAGTGTTTGTGTGTGGGTGTGTTTGTGAGATTTTGTGTGTGTATGTGGGTGTGTTTGTGTGTGTGTGTGTGTGTGTTTGTGTATGTGTTGGTGTGTGTTTGTGTATGTGTGTGTGTATGTGTGTGTATGTGTGTGTGTGTGTGTTTGTGTGTGTGTTTGTGTGTGTGTTTGTGTGTATTGTGTGTGAGATTCTGTGTGTGTTTGTGAGATTTTGTGTGTGTTTGTGAGATTTTGTGTGTGTTTGTGAGATTTTGTGCGTGATTGTGTAAGTTTGTGTGTATGTTTGTGAGATTTGTGCGTCTACGAGTGTTTGTGTGTGTGTGGGTGTGTTTGTGTGTGTGTTTGTATGTGTGTGTTGGTGTGTATGTGTGTGTGTTTATGTGTGTTGGTGTGTGTACATGTGTGTTGGTGTGTGTGTTGGTGTGTGTGTGAGATTTTGTGTGTGTGTTTGTGAGATTTTGAGTGTGTGAGTATGTGTGTTTGTGAGATTTTGTGTGTGAGTGTGTGTGTGTGTGATTCTTTGGTAATTGCGCACGTAATAGAAAATATGGTTCCATGTCTAAAGCAGAGCCCGACTGTGTATATGTTTTCTGTGAAGCTATGTAGGTTTAGGGCTGAATGCATGATTGTATCTTTAAATTTGTATGACAACATTGATTGTAAGTTTTTGATAAGGGGGAGGGGGGGCCGCTTTCGCCGAGAGTACCCACACAATGTTGCAACCCTCAGTTGGCTTTTTTGTAGCACAATGGTGTTTTCTACCGCGCAACCGTAACGGCCCAAACCGCATGTGCTCGATATCTTGGCCCCCCCCCCTCATCCCCGCACTTTCCTCAAAAAGCCTTTCTTATCACCGTCTCATCTACTTTTGCGCTTATTATTTTTGTGTGTTTAGCTTTGGTTTTGCTTGTGTGTGTGTAGATTCATTTGTTGTTTTGTGTTTGTTTTGCAAGTTTTGTTTTTTTCTTTGTGTGTGTTTTGATTGGGGTTTTGTTACTTAGTGACAGATTTTGGTTGCTTTTTTTGCCTGTGTTTGTGTGCAGACTCTGGGTTTGCTTTCGCGTGTGTGTTTTTTGCATATTGGGGTTCTTTGTGTTTAGATTTTGCTCGTGTTAGTATGCGCGCGCGCGTGTGTGTGTTTGGATTTGGATTGGCTTGTGTTAATGTGTGTGTGTCTGGATTTTGGTTTTGCTCGTGTTAGTGTGTGTGTGTGTGTATGTCTGTGTGTATGTGTGTGTGTGTGTGTGTGTGTGTTTGGATTTGGATTTGCTTGTGTTAGTATGCGTGTGTGTGTGTACGTTTGTGTTTATGTGTCTGTGTGTTTGGATTTTGGTTTTGCTTGTGTTTGTGTGTGTGTGTGTGTGTTTGTGTTTGTGTGTGTGTGTGTGTTTGTGTTTGTGAATGTGTGTTTGTGTTTGTGTGTTTGTGTTTGTGTGTGTGTGTTTGTGTGTGTGTGTTTGTGTTTGTGTGTGTGTGTGTGTTTGTGTGTGTGTGTTTGTGTTTGTGTGTGTGTTTGTGTTTGTGTGTGTGTGTGTTTGTGTTTGTGTGTGTGTGTGTGTGTTTGGATTTGGGTTTGCTTGTGTTAGTATGCGTGTGTGTGTACGTCTGTGTGTATGTGTCTGTGTGTTTGGATTTTGGATTTGCTTGTGTTAGTATGCGTGTGTGTGTGTGTTTGGATTTTAGTTTTGCTTGTGTTAGTATGTGTGTGTGTTTTGGGATTTGGTTTTGCTTGTGTAAGTGTGTGTACGTAATGTGTATTACCGATGTCTTGTTCTTTGCGTGTGTGTGTGTGTGTGTGTGTTTGGAGTTGGTGTTGCTTGTGTGTATACAGGCTCAGGTGTTGCTTGTGCGTGTGTGCAGATTTCTTACATGCAAGAGCGAGCTCCCAAGAAACAGAAGGTAGACGGCAGCGAAGCCAAAGCGAAACATTATCGCAGCCTGGTCATAGAGCAGCTGAAGCTCAAACTACAAAAGGCCAAGGCTGAAGCAGATTACCAGACCCAGACTACACAACGACTTCAGGTGACCTTCGATGCCAACAAGAAGGCCAAGGTAGAATCAGCTAACAACCTGGAGCGTTACGAAATTGAACAGACCCAGCTGGAGGACCAGATCACCGAGATGCAAAGCCAGCTGCACCAGCGTCAACAGGCCCAGCGCGATTTAGCCGACAAGCTCAAGGAGGCAAGAGTCAACTGTCCAACCTGAACAAGAGCACCTCTAGGGTCCAAAAAAACCTGGCCAAAGCGCAGGCCAAGCTCAAGGAAAAGACGAAGATATTCAAGCAACTTGAGGACGAACTGCGGGAAGTACGGAGTGCACCGTCTTTACTGGATGTCATTTTACACCAAAACCCCGCGGGCCGCCTGAAGCCTTCCAAGCCGACGAACGCGCCGCCTGCAGCGACGGAATCCTCTGCCAGCCGCCCCGAGCTGCCTGTACACCTTACCGTGACGTGCGCAATTTGCTACGATGAAGGAAAGCCTGGCTTTACCTGCTCTGCCGAAGATTGCGTACTCCGAGTTCCAGTCTGCGAGTGCATACGCCAGAAAATCGGCATATGGAAAAGGGAGGGCCCCGCGCATCTTTTCAAAAAGAGTCAGGGCCTGCCGGCGTGTGTAAGCTGTGCAACCCCGTGCCCCGTCGACGATAGTGCAATACTGCAAGCCTACGAACCGCAGGCAGAAGGTAACTGCCAGTCTTTCCGGGCCCTAGCGCTTGCCTTTGTTGAATGGAAGGAGGCTTTGGAGCGAGAAGAGAAGATGATGGCGCCTGCCTTAGCGGCCAAGATTCTTAATCGCACCAACACATTTTGCTGCCCTTGCACCACCGGAGGCACAGTCTGCAACGCCAACTACATCAATAACTACCTCAACAAGACCGGAGAGGTGGTGGACGGCGAGGAACGATATGTTAGCGACACGAACTGCTTGGTGGTCAAGTGTGAGGTGTGCACGGGCCAGTTCTGTGCTCTTTGCGGCTACGCTCCCACCGAGATCGAAAAGCAGGAGTATAAGGAGCTGCACCGGGGCCAAGATGTCTATCCCGACATTCATCACGAACATTTCTACCGCGGACGTTGTCGTCTGAACTCGCTTCCTCTCACGGCAGACGGGGAGGGTCGCGTGTTTCTAACTACTGACGAGGACCGCGAACTTTTCGCAGCGCACTGCCGTGCCCGGGGCTACCTCATCGCAGCACAAGAACTCCGCGAGGTGCAGAACGAGCTCAAACAGCAGGTGGCCAAGCAGCTTGTGGCCCTGGACAAAACCTTTGCAGATTTCAATCCCGTGGAACCTAACTGGATCTGTCCGTCTTGCACGTGCATCAAGGACGGCAGCAATAAGGGGCATTCCAATCCATCCGTGCGCGCCTTGTGTACTATTTGTTCGCATCCCGCGCCTTCCATCTTCTTTTGAGGCAGCAGAACGCCTCTTGTCTTCCTCTTTCCCCCCCCCCCCCCTCTTTCCCCCCCTTTCCCCCTCCCCCGCCGCCGTTCGCGTCCTCCCCCGCCCCCTTTCTCTCTCTCTCTCTCTCTCTCTGGTCTTTTTTTTTTTTTTTTTTGTGTGTGCTTGTTACCCTTCTCCAAAAACGGGGGTGGAAATAGAGGGTTGTGGAGAAGGTTTGTGAGGGAGGAGGAGAGGATGATATGTTGGGGGGGCAGGCACGTAAAAACAGGACTAAAAAAATTACCATTAAAAACTTTTCAATTTAGATTTTCCGTACCGGTAATTAAGCAGACGACAAGCCATCAGTAGCTCTGCTCTTTGTTCGGTCCAGAGATTTTTACCCGAACGGTACCAAAGAATGAATTTAAGAAACAAAAAAAAAGTCAATAGATCAACCGGGCCGGGTTCCTGCTCCAGGTGGAGCGTGTCAGTTCGATCACAAGCGAGTGTTTGTCCTCTACATGTCCCCGCACGCGCCCCAAACATACATAGCCCTTGGGAAGATCGTGCAGACAATTTCTTGACACGTCAAAAAGCCAAGCAACGAGCCTCTCCATAACCGTGACGATTTCCTCCGCTGGAAGATTTTTGCTTTTCCATTCCCTTGTTATCTGCAAAGTCCAGGCCTGTGCAAAAAATAGCAGACGCGAGCGGCCGAAATGCTCCACTATGTATTTTTCAAAAACATTCCCACACTGGCGATCGAATTTGCCGTCCGGGGGCACGCTGACGTCTTGCGCCTTAGTACTTTGGAGTTTTCGAATCAAGTCGTTTAGTTCTTTGGTGTCTGCTCGGGAAAAGCCTGCTTTTCCTGCTTCCAATCGAGCAGTTCCGGTCGGCTAGGACTGAGTAGCCTGCGGCGTTTGGAGCCTGCGGTCCGTGCCTGCTCTTCGTTTTCCGACACAAGCACAAAACTTCCGTAACAAAATTTCTCCAAAGAAGTACTGGGCGCTAGGGGCAGCATGGCCAGCCCGCCGACCTGTACACGGATGAGCTTGTTCGGAACATCATCAGGTGAATGAGTCTCGTCCGTAATGCCTAGCAAAACCTTTGAGTTTCCGGAGTCCATCTTAGCCATGGTGGGGCTGTCCCATTTATATACGCGTAGCATATCGTCGGGGTCCTCGCTACGAAATTTCCCGCAAGTGTACATAATATCGCCCGCGTAGATTCTCTCATCGTCATCAGCACAAGGCTTGCCCTCGCAAAACACTGCTGCTTGTGGCGCCCAAGTAGTCTCCATTGCCGAGGCCCCGAAACTGTCGGTCATGGCTTACCCCCTGACAAAAATGATTGGCAAACACAAAAAAAAAAAAAAAAAAAAAAAAAAAAAAAAAAAAAAAAAGGAATGTAAAGAAGAACTCTGAAACAAAATATTAATGAGCGCAACTGTCTTTAAACACATCATGACAAGCGAGAGGCGAGCGTGGGGGTGTAGTAGAGAAGAGAAGGGAGGCAACAAAAAAAGGAGTGGAGAGGGGGAGGGGGTGGGGGCGGGCGAGTGTGGTGGATGTGGATATCGGGGGGGGGGGGGGGGGGGGTGGGCGAGTGTGATGGAGTGGATATGGGGGGGGGGGGTGGGTTGTTGAGAGAAGGCTCGACTGGAGACACGGTCTGTACTCTCTGCCTCCGCTCCGTAAATTCTGCAGACAACAAAGTTGTTCTCTTTGTATGTCTCTTGTTTTTTTTTTCTTGGTTTTGTTGCCAGGTGATTATCTGAGCGCTTTCCCCCCCTTTTTTTTTTTTGTTGTTCTGAAAAAGGCCTGCGCCCCCCCCCCCTCCTCCCCTCCCCACCTTTCTGTTACTTGTTACAACCCGCCCCCCCCCCCCGTTTCCCCACCCCCCCCCCCCCCCAGCTCCACCCCCCTCGACACACCACAAAAAAAAGTGTCCTCTCGTTTTTATCTTCACTTTTCTGTTACGTTTCCACAAACCCCGCCCCCCCCCCCTCCCTCCACCCCCCCCCCCTGAAACACAGAAAAGCCTCCTGTCGGGGGCCTTTCCCCCCCAAACCTCCGCCCCCCCCCCCCCCCCCGCCCTGCGTACATACGTTGTCTGTTCTCTTTTTTTTTAATGAAAGAACTGGAAGCACATATGCAAGACATTTTCCCTTTTTTCCTTTTTTGTTTTTTTTTGTTTGTCCTGTTTTTGTTTATATTTCTTTTATTTTGGTTACCCTATGTCGCTAGCACCTGTCCAGTGCGTTTCCTGCGGCAAACTGCTGGGCGGACTGTGGGAACTTTTTGTCCGCTGCCAGCGCGAGGGCTTCACTGACGCCGAAGCTCTGGACGGCCTAAATCTGCAACGAGAGTGTTGCCGTGCGGCCCTGCTGGGCAGTAAAGATACGGGGCCTGAGGCAGTGGTGCGCCGAGGTTTGGCCCGCGCGAGAGCTAAGTCAGGAGCGGACGGAGCCCCCGGCGCACCGACGCCGGGAGGGCAATCCTAAACCTTCTGGACACGGCGAAGCACTCGTCGTCAAGGCAGCGCAGGTGGAGGAACGAAACGCCAACCGTAACGGAAACCGGGTTGCTGCGGTGGGTGTACAGCAATTGCGCGGTAGATTTGAAGGGGCAGACGCACAAACCACGAACCCCTGCTACGCGAAACCAGCTGGCCACCCCGTCCGCCCCACGCTCGCCCGTCTTGGCTTTGCCCCAGTCAAGCAGCTCAGAACCGTCGTTATCACGTCCTAGGTATGGAAGCACGAGCCAGTGCAACAGACGCCGCGCATTAGCGTCGTCAAAGTGCGAGCGGGCCTGCTCCGACAGTTCTGGACTGCAGCGGATTTGGGGGCAACAGTCACCCCAAGTTAAAGAAACAGCGTCGCCAACAAAAGGAGAGGAGCTGCGGGCTCTGGGCAAGCTCCGCGCCACGGCTACGGGGTGTCGGACGGCGTAGACCACAGACCACAGCGCGTGTTCGTCGGGCGGCGCCGCCGAGGCCGGGCTGTCCGGCAAGGCCCAGGCCCTGCTCGACACGAGCGCGCTGAGCCGGGGGGCAATGTCCGGCGGGTTCTGCCAAGCGCGCTAAATCTAACCCGTAACGCGTGCTGCAGCCGAGCACAAAGTCCGGCCAGCTCAGTTGTCGCTTGTGCAGTACTAGTCCCTCCAGCACCCCAAGCGGTGTCAGGGGCCTGCCCGCCCACGTGACACGGCACCCCCTAGTAAAACACGGCGTGGGCCCCTGCTTCGCCAGTGCTTGGCACGTCTTGCATTTCTCTCGTTTGGCCTTGTTTGAGTAGAGCAGGCGCATGGGCCTTTTCTCATCGTACACGCCCTTGTCAAGGGCTTTGCACAAAGAGTTCCCGAGCAAGCTGTCGCGCTGGTACCGGCGTACGCAGCGGCTCTGTACCTCAAGCAATAATTGCAGAGCTGTGCGCTTGTCCAGCGTCAGGTCCGCGTACACTAGCCTAAAGGATGGCTTGTAAACACGCCTCACCCCGCACAGGCCCGAGGCGTGCAGTAAGTGCGCCCGCCGCGCTCGCTCGGCACCTACGAGCTCCTGTACACACAAATGAACGAACGCGACCAGACAATCGCCGTCCAGCTCTGACGACGACTCAGACCACTGCAGAAGCTCGGGCGGGCAACCCAGAGCGCCGTGTTTGAGCTCGAAGTCGATGTCGATGTAAAAGCGGGGCGTTCGTGGATGGCTGATCTCGGCCAGTGCGAGCGTGCGCGGCTGCCGGCTGCACATGAGCAAACTGACCAAGCGCAAATAAAAGGCATCGTCTTCGGGAAACTTGTACTTGCCGCAAGCGAAATTGGTGCAGTTTATGTCGGCGTCGGCCGACTCAACGCGGTACCGGGCAGCTAATGTTTGCAGTTCTTTGTAGCTGTCGCCAGCAATTATAGGCGCGTCTCTCCAAGTGGGTGGCTTCCAAAGTTCATCGCCTGCATCTTGTCCTGTGCGGGCCATGCTGTCTTCTGGCTCAACACGGCAGCCAAGTTCTTACGCTTTCCATGGGCGCGGTTTCCCTCACCCTCTCCCTTCCCGCACCCACAAGCCCCTCCCCCCACCGTCATTACACACACCTTAACTTTTGGATCTCCAGAGCGGTCCCCCCCCCCTTCCCTCCTGCTTTATGCCCCGAGCAAGAAAAAAAAAGGGTACAAGGGGGGGGAGGGGGGCCGGGGGGGGGGGGGGTGGGCGGACGCTCGGTACCTAATTCTTCAACCCCGGCCCCCCCCCCCCCCTCTCGTCCTCCCCGCCTCTCTTTCTGCGTCCCCCGCAACCCCCTCCCCGCCCCCCCCCCCCTCTCTCTCTCTCTTTCTGCGTCCCAAAACACCCCCCCTCTCTCTCCCTCGTCCCAAAACACCCTCTTCCCTCTCTCCCTCTCTCCTCCCCCCCCCCAAAAAAGCAACCTGCTACAGCCGAGCGCTGCTATTTGTTTCATTTCTGGTAGAACTGTTCCTGCACCAAGAATTAAAAAAAAATACCTCTGCCCCCCCCCTCCCCTCCCACCTCTCTCTAACTCGCCCTCTCGTTCCTCAACTTTTTTTTTTCTTTCTTTCTTTCTTGGCGGTTTGCAACGGCGCGCGAGATCGCAGGCAGGCCCCCCCCCCCCCCCCCCCCCGCCCTCATTTTCTTTTGTTAGACCCCCCCCCCTTCTGGCCTTATCTGGCACTAGCGCCCCAGAGGATGAAAAGTGTAAAAAAGCTGTCAGTGTTGGGCTGCGATGGCGAGACCTGGTTGCCTCGCCGCTGTCGGATTTCGTAAAGTTGACAAAGGCACTTTTATCCAAAAGAATCGAATTGTTC
Organism: Paulinella micropora; assembly: GCA_019918135.1. Classification (NCBI taxonomy): domain Eukaryota; phylum Cercozoa; class Imbricatea; order Euglyphida; family Paulinellidae; genus Paulinella; species Paulinella micropora. The sequence goes on along the minus strand of WBZZ01004108.1, from coordinate 68,871 downwards.
GAGACGCTGCCCTCTTACCGGAAGGTACTATTTGCGAATGGCGTGTTAGCTCATGAATTGAGTTATCACTTCGAGGTGCACGAATTCAAGTTTACGTCGTTAGGGCCCCGACTGTTGAGTGCTTTGGAGACCGAGGGAGGAGGCTGTCTGTCTGCCGCCGGCAACAGCTGTCGCGTCACGAGCACAGACGCAGGCGTTGGGGCCTCGTCGCCCAGCAAGATCCTGCCTGAGTTTTTGGGCAAGGCTTTCAAGAGTGTCATGGGGTCCGCCCAAACGTCGCGTCCGTTCTCCCCGGTGCCGAACGGGCAGGAGGAGCACAGCCTGGATCTCCAACTTGGAGATTTCCGTTTGAGCGATCACGAAGAAGGTAGTTCGGACGAGGAGGCGGACGAAGACTCGACTACAATCACTACAAGAAACGGCAGGCAGGAACTGCTACTTCTATCGCTCAACTGGGTTAGGGCCGCGTCTTCCTTGTTCGAGATGGTCACAAAGCAGCAGAGCTTAGTGGCTGTGCTGAAACGGCTGTTCGATTGGCATGATCTGAAAATCAATTTCACGATTGCCTCCGTCAGATGCCACGCCGGGGACAATGTAGACACCTGCGTGAGGGTTGAACAGGGCCTTCCACTGCCGCACTACGCGTTGGCGTGCCCGAACGCCCCGAAAGGCGAGTGCCAACGTTTGCAGTGTCCAACCATTAGGAAACTACTTGTTCTCAAGATTGCCTGTATGGTCTAGCTCTAAATGTTACAATAATGTTTTTTTTTTAATTTTTTTTTAAGGGGAAGAAGAAAGCAAAACAACAAAAAAAAAAAAAAACATAAACGATCCTAAGGACCACAGCCACGGTCACACACCCTAAGCACTTTTTTTTTCTCTCCCGGACGGACCGCCAGGGGCTGCTCTTGCTTGTTTTTTTTTAGTACAGCGTGACGTAGGGCTGTACGTGCACGTGTGATAGTGACGGCAGGTGTCGCAGGTCGGTGGGCGGCTCCTGGTCATGTGTCATTCCGTACCCGTACAACAGTTTTTGGATCTCTTCCAGCGTGCGGGACAGTTCCCCCTTGTAGTTCCGTTCGTCATTGTCCGCCAGAACCTGTCCCACATAAATCGACGCGCCGTACCAGTCGCGATCCGCAAGTGTGCCCGTACACTGCCACGTAGGCAAGGGTTCGTCGGTCTTGGTCACTAGCGGCCTGAAGCGCCACACGACGCGCTTCTGGTTTTCTTTTTCGCCGTACCAGACCGGTTCCAACACGAGCCACAAGTGCAGCGTAACCTCGGGCGGTAATTGGTCCAGGCTAAAGCTCAGACCTACCCTCCATGTGCACGGTCTCCCCGGGCGCCCAACGCGTGTGCGAGCCGTCCTCGTCGGGCCTGGTTTTCTTGAAGGAGGGCAGGGCCCAGATGTTAATCAAACCCGAATCCGTGCCCGTGTAGTACACGAGCCCGCGGCGCAACACGCTGCCGGTCATAGTTGGGATGTAGCTGCGAGCGTTGGTCTCCGTGCTTTGTATTTGATCCAGCACCCCCAGCGGCGTAAGAAGAGTGAGAATAGAGGCGGCCCGGTGGCGTTCGAGCTGCTCGGCGGGTCTCGCGTTCATCTGCCTCAGCGAGTAGTTTACTCGGAACAGGTTGACCAAGCACTTGAACGCATCGTTGGGGGGCCTGTCCGTCGGTAACGGCTCGTACTTGCACATATCATTAATATAAGACGGGTTTGTCACAAAGCACAGCACGCGGCCGGAGACCGCGGACATAACCTCGGCCGCTTCACCTCCCGCGCCATAGAAGTTGCTGTCTACCTGCACCTCCTGTAGCACGTTTTGGCGCCGAAAACGAGGGGTCATCCTTGGTGATGAAGATCTCAGTGTTAATGGGCGGCTTCAGAATAGAGCCCAGCCCATTTCTTTTGCCCGTGTAATCATGGCGTTTGGCAGTGAAGCCGAACCTGGCCTCTCGCAGGCGCTTCTCTCCCTCAAACCAGCCGCTAAAGTCCAGGCTGGGTGTGCTGCCCAGGGGGGCTAGCCCCCGCACATCCTTGCGCACGTGCTCGGGGACCGTCCTGTTGATCGTGTCCCTGCCCTCCGTGACACGCCGCAGCAGGTTGAATTCGTCATAGATCTGTCTTTCCAACGCGCGTTCATCCTTGTCGGTCCGGGGCCAAAAATATCGGTCTTGGTCGTCAATGTTCATTTTTCTTTTTCATCCCCCCCCCCAAAAAAAAACCTGTCGCCGCCTGCTTTAGTTTTTTTTCTTCCTTTTTTGGGGAGGGGAAAACTTGAGTCGGAACAGAAAGTGAAATAAATTGCGTGCAGATGTTTTTGAAAGAAAGAGATGACAAGAGAGGGAGGGGGAGGAAGGCTAACTTTCTGTGATGTTATACGCCGGGGCGAGGAAAAGAAAGGTTTTGCGACCAGACCGCCCCCCCCCCCCTGACCGCCCCCACCCCCCAGCCGCTCTTTTTTTTTACTGTCCAAGGGAAGGGAAGGGAGGGAAGGGGGTGGACTTGGACAGAAAGGGAGGGCGGCAAAGAAACAAAACAAAAAAAAACAAAAAAAACAAAAAAAAAAAAAAAAAAAAAAAAAAAAAAAAAAAAAAAAAGCTCATGGGCCCCCCTGCCTCTCCATCTTGTTTTGCAGCCAAGAAGAAGCAAGCAGAGGGAGGGGGGGTGGGGGGGGGGGGGGGGGAAGAGGTGAGGGGAAGAGATGAAAGAGGGAGGGGGGGGAGAAAAAAGAACTAGGCGTGTGTTGTGAAAAGAAAAAGTGTGAAGATTGGAAATGCCCAAAAAAAAAGGTACAAGAGCAACAAAAAAAATTTGGGGGGGGGGGAGGAGAGAACATCTAAGTTGTATATCAGGAGTTAAGCCCAGTGAGCGAAAACGCTTTAGTGCCTGAAAAGCTGGATTATTATTAAAGACAACAAGAGACGCGCGCTTGCGTATGTCCGCCATTCGCGAAAGAGATGGCAACGGAAGACCACCCAAAAAGGCAAAGACGCAATTGTCCACTTTACGGCAAGAGGTAAAAGAATCACAGGAAGAGATAACAGAAGCCATGCAAACGATACAAAGCCTCGAAAGACAAATGGCAATAGCACGAGCGCAGTTGGATACAGCTTGGGCCAAATCGACTCAAGCACAAAAAAGCCTTAGCGCATGGCTTGACACGTATTATACAAACCCGGCAAATACGAGTGCAGCAAGCCAACAAGATGCGGAAGCAGGGGCACAAGACGGGGATGGAGATGAAGACGAGCTTGGAGAGGTCATCAGAAAGACGACAGAACCTGTATCCGACGTTGACGGTGAGGAGACTGACTCTGGAGTAGAGGAAGAAAGCCACCGGCTCGAGCATCAGAAATCGCAAGAGAACAATATTTTTCTTTGCGACCTGTGTTCTTCGCGCGAAGAGATAAACGCAGTGGCTTTGACAGAGCACGGATTCCAAGATTTTCTTAACAATCAGCCCGAGCACAAGCCGGAAGAAAAAAAGGAAGGGAAAGACGACAACCAGAGCACGCTGGGGTATGTTAGTGTGTTGCGATTTCTGATGCCTGACACAAATGGCACAGGTGTAGAGATTAGATCGGGCACGCAGCAGGTGCCCCCCACGCTGCGCCCCAGCACTAAACCCATGATCCTAGCCAATCCAGGCAGTTCGGCGCACACCAAGACGGTGCCGCTGCGCTGCCTGGCGGCGGCCGCCGTCGTCGAAAATATCAAGAAACTGGGGCTATCAGCGTACAAATATGTCGAACAGCTGCCGGGCCCGTGGTATTGGCAAACAAATGTCACGTCATCTGCAGATTCGAGCCTCCTAGGCAAAACAACAATCGTGACAGAAAACGAGGGCTTCAGGCACGGATTTCTTAACCCCTCTGCTGCAGAACAAGAACTTGCGTACCACTTTAAGGAACAAGGCCAGGCAATTATCGTTACAGTCCCGCCCATGGCGATGGTCTTGTTTAGTTCACAAGTCTACGTGAAAAATCAAAACCTAGGGCAAGGGTACTGGCTCCGGGTTTGTTTCAGGTTCTGCAGAAAGCAAACAAAGCCTTACTTCGGGGGTTGGGATCAGGGTGGTACAACATGGGAAGAGAAACTTCGACATTGCCGGGGGCTCAAGAACACTATTGGCTATGAACCTAGGTACGTACGAGACTACCTACTGCATTACGCTTATTACGACGATGAAAAGAACCTGAACTACGGTAGCCTCCGAGATCTGAAGGACGCGTGGGACCGGCGATTTGGCTCTACCTTGGGCACGACTGAAGCCAAAAGGATGCACGCACTGTTCCAAGCTCTGTGCAAATTCTTGACTCATTACGACAGGATATCGAGCTGTGCTAGAACGCGCGCTGCGCCCTTGGACTAATCAACGACAGGACTGCTTTGACCATTTCAACATGCACTGCGATCCCGACGGCAAGATGCAGCCGCTCTACCCACTAGAGTGGCTGGAAAAACGAAAAAAAGTGGCCAAAAGGACTGCGAGGACTCCTGAAAGAGAATCAACGCGTTCTGTCGTGCTGGTCGCTGTTGACAGTCTCTTACTACAAGAATTACGACGGGATGGCTCAGCCTCATTATGCATTAGAGTATCTGCAGAGCAGCTTCGAGGATCACAGCTTTATTCGTGACAGCTTAAAAAAGGAAGCACAAGAATGCCAGCAGTTTTCGACTGTGTACTCCCCGGTGTAGGGTTTTACGCAAAAGATGCCAAAAACAAGAAACGCTGGCTGGCGCGCATACCCTTTTTCGCTCCCTACCAGCGGGGTGGAAAGAAATTCTTTCCCCCCGTTACTGACAAGGAGCTGCGGGTAGCCTTTCTGTGCGGTTTAGAGCTATTAGCCAATCCTTCTTCCTCTTCTTCTTCCTCTTCTTCTTCTTCCCCTTCTTCTTCTTCCTCTTCTTCTTCTTCCTCTTCTTATTCTTCCTCTTCTTATTAATGCGTACGATGGTGAGGCAGGAGAAAAAAAAAAGCAAGGGGGCACCGAGAGAGAGAGAGAGAGAGAGAGAAAGAGGGAGTGAAAGAGAGAGAGAAAGAGAAAGAGCGAGTCCACAACCGCCCAAAAAAAATAGAAACGTTTTTATTTTAATAAATATTACTAGCCTTGCTTTTTTTTGTTTTTTGTACGGTTCATGTGCAGAGATATGTATTATGTCGAAAGACACCCCCGGTGGGGTGGAGAGAGAGAGATAAAGGGAGAGGGGGCGGGGGCCTCATGATAAATCTGCAGAAACACTGCTGGACCGATGTTCATGGGGGTTCACAAAGTGGTCAGGCTGTAGAAGGCCCAGACGGACAGACCGCAGCGTCCGCCGTGGGATAGCAATAAGTAAATGACGTCTTTGATATCTCGCCGCTCGTCATTGTCGAAGGGGATCGGTAGGCAGAGATAATAGACGAATTCCCAGACTCCAAAACAGCCGCACCACAGAATATAAATGACTGCCGGCACCGGATGGTGTCTCGATGCTAATACCAGCGGCACAAGAGAGAGACAGCGGGCGTAGAGCGCTAAAAACCAAAAGTTCTGCAACGCAATTGTCAGCAACACAAGACTTCGTTCGTCCTCGGATGATTTCTGAGCGTTGATATTAAATCTTCGGTCTCCTCCGTCTTTCCGATTACAGCAGCTCGCCGCAGCCTGAGCAAGCAACAGAGCGCTCCGTGGTGTGGCAGCCGATGTTCAAGCACTTGGAAATCTCGGACAAACGCCATCGGTATGATGCTACTCAAAAAAATAGCCAGCTGACAAAGCCCGGTGCTGATAATCAGCGCGCCGGCCCCGCGTTCTCCGGCCTGGAATAGCAGCAGTACTAGCAGCAGCGGAGCACAGAACACCGCCTCTATCCACCTGTAAACCTGGAAGCCGACGCAGCGGGGCAGCAACGCGTGCACTAATAAGACACACAGCCCCGCCAGGCTGATGATTTGCAGCACTATTGACAAGACCAAGACGCTTGTATCCGCGTGTTTTCTGCGGGCTATTTCCCAACCCAAGATCGAGGCATGCGCTATCAAAGCTAGGACCGCCAAACTGACAAGCACGAGTCTTGGTTTGAGTCCACGACACATTTAAGCTGCCACTGTGCGATCTTCCGCACCCTTTTCTTTCTTTTTGTTTTGTTTGCCTCTTGCACACTCGCTGTGCACACAAACCTTGCTGGAGACTGGACGGGGAGGGCGAAATGGGGAGGGGGGGGGGGGGGATGAGTTAAGAGGAAGAGCTAAAATAAGTATTGACGCCAAACAGTCAAGTACAAAAAAAAAACAAGGGAGGTCGGTGAGGAAAAGGAGCGGGGGGGGGGGGGTAGAGGGGGGCGGGGGGAAGATATAAACAAGAGGCGATGAGAAAAAAAAGTTGAGCGCGATTGATTTTACTGATTCTTTTTTTTTGTTTTTTGCTTTATCAAGTCTGTTTGGCGGGGTTTGTTTTTTCTTTCGTATCGCGGAGTTTTTTTTTTTACAATTCTGTGTTTAAACGCGCGCACCCTACTATTTCTCATCTTTCCCCCCCCCCCTCCCAAGAAAAAAAAAGAAGCAAATGGAGGTGGGGAAGAGGCGGAGGCCGGGCAGGAGGGAGAGGGATAAGGGATGGGAAAGTTCGGAATGATAGCTTCTACGCAAGGAAAAACGATACTTGGAGAAAAAAAAAATCTGGTCTAGGTTGCTTTTCTGTCTTTGTTTTTTTTTTATCACAGAAGAAACGGCGCCCCGTTTCTTTGTCCAGCCCTCATTCTAGTACTTTGTGTAACTGCGCAGGCCTGTTGGAACAGCGCTTCCTCAGCTCCTGCTCTTGTTCGCCTTTTTCGCCGTCATTTTCCTCTTCTAGCGGCAACAGAAATTGAATAGCCAGGTGGTTCTTTTCTAAGTCTAACCATATTAACATTGCTGGCTTCAAAAGCGGCCAGGAATCGGGCACAGCTCTCCATGACTCCGGTGGCACGAGCGCCGCTCACTACGTTGACAGAACTAATCACGATGCAGGCACTCCTGTTGCAGCATCCGGGAAAGATCGAATCCATCAACAACCTTCACGGACGTGCGCTGTGCTTCCCAAATTCTTTTCTGTGCCTCGCCGTCCTGTGTATCGCTTTCCAGATGAATGGCTACGCATGCAAACATAGCTAAGCGTTCTAGGACGAGTCTGAAACGTTCGGGTATGTCGACCTCAACTGCTTGGTCCGGCTTAAAGAATTCCCAGACATTGCCTTCTGCGCGGAATTTACGTAGGGCGTACACGAAATCTGATACAGGAGGAGTGATCTCCGCCCAGGAAAACTCATGCGGTGGTAGCAACTGCTCGCTCTGCGGCTGGGCCTCGTCTGATATCTCTAGATGCGGCTGGTTCAGAAGCCGATGTTTTTGTGCCTTCGTAGTAGCTTCTCGTAAGGTAATGCTATACCTGCCCCCATCCGCAAGCTGTGTCAGCACTTCTGCGCCCACCCTCCCGGGCCCAAAAACTAAAAACCCGGCGTTTGCGCCTTGATCTATCAAGAGGGTCCCGCCCTTTCTGCCATTGTACAAGATGAGGCCTAATGAGGCAGGAAAGTCGCTGGCTAAGTTACTTAGGTTTCCACCCGTGTTCCCGAAGAGTAAGGGCACACGATCCAACAGGAACGAGCGCAGAACGTCTTGATTTCTAGAGTGTGCCTTTGCGCGCCCGTTCCAGCCACGCTGGTAAGGATGAAACGGTGACGACTGCAAACGTAGCGTTGCCATGAAACTAAACAAATCACAATTTGTCTTTCCTTTTTAAGCTTCGGTACAAACAAGGAGGGGGGGGGGGGGGACGCAAGCACGCGGGGAAAAGAGATGGTAGGAGCGGAGAGAAAGAGGGTAGGGTTAAAGATTGGTGGAAAGCAGGGGAGGGGATGGGCAAGGAGGCGGGCTTGGACTAAATGTCCGAACAGTGAGGGATGGGGAGGGGGGGGGGGGGGGGGGGAGGGGGAGGAGCGTGGTCGCGGCGCGGGGTTGAGAGCAGGGCGGGCTTTTTTTTTTTATTTATTTTTTTATTGTTTGTTTGTTTGTTTGCAGGAGGCCGTGCCCTCCCGAGTACAAAAGGATACAGGTGAGAAAGGAAAGAGTAAAAAAAAATCGGACATGGGAGGGAGGCAACAAAAGAAAAAAAAAGGGGGGGAGAAGGGATTGGATAAGGAGGGGGCGATGAACCTTTTTCTTTCCAAAGTTTTTTTACTTCTTTCTTTAGCGCCTTTGTCGACATTATTTCCCTGTCGTTCTTACCCCCCTCCCCCCTCCCGCCCCCCCCCTCCCCACACACACTCTCTCCCTCTATTTTTTAGAACCCATCCTCCCTCCCTTTTTCTTCATGCTTTTTGGTTCGGTTTGTGGGGGGGGGGGGGGGGGAGGGGGGCCCGGTGATAGATGTTACGCCGTATATATTCGTAGCCAAAGGGAGAAAGGAGGGAAAGAAAACAAAAACAAAGGAGGGTCAAGAAAGAACGATCAAGGTGGGAGATTAAAAATTCAAAAAAAAAACAGCAAAGGTTTCAGGGGCTAGTCAGGGCGTGGGGAGGAGGGGAGGAAGCCAGAAGGACGGAGATTACATACAGCACAGAAAAGTGTAGCACAAGCAGTATTCAATAAAACAGGGGGGGAGGCAGGCAAGCGACCTGCAGTATTCAATAAACCAGGGCTGTCTGTCCGGCAGAGGGCAACGCGGTCGGCAACTTGAGTGCAGAAGAGCCAGAGGCCGGAGCGGAAAGCGTGCTGGTGCCTCCAGCCCCGCTGAGTGACAGCGAGCTAGCAGCCCTTGTCGCTAGCTGGCCGCCAGAGCCGAGTGTCACTAACGAAGTGCTGGCGGGCAGCGAAAGCGGGAGTGTAAATTTAGAGGCGGTGAGTTCGCCGGTCGTGCTGTTCCACTGTGTCGCCTTCTCGGCGGTGGTAGAATCGGCGCCCGACCTCAGCGGCTTGATGTAACTAGCATCAGTGTTAGTGGATACTAATTCAGCGTCCGTGGCGTTCAGCACGATCGAGCGGGATGTCGCTGCCTTTGCTCGGTAGCCTATTGCGACTGATTCCTGGGCGGCAGCATCCGTGATAGCCGTACTGCCGATCCCAACCGACCGTGTGCCGAGCGTGCTGGCATAGGGACCGACAGAGACCGATGAATTGCCTTGTGTGCTCTCCGCGGAGTAGGCACCGATCGCGACGGCGAGATCTGCCTGGCCAGAGTATCCCGCCCTGTAGCCAACGGCAGTTCCAAACTGGCCCTGTCCACTCGCGCCTGCTTCACGACCTACTGCGACCGTGAGTATCTGCTGCCCCTCGCCCGCTAAAGTCCCGATTGCTACGCTGTCTCCGCCCTTGAAGCCCGTGGCGCCTACAGCGAACTAGCCCGCGCTGTCGAGCGTGACGAACTGCTTGGTGCCTGCGCTGGGCAGAGCCACAGGCAGCTTAAGCGCGACGGAGCCGGTGGCAGGCGAGGAAAGCGTGCTGTTGCCGCCAGCCCCTGTCAGCGTGAGCGTTGACGAGTTGACCAAATTCGCGAGCGACACTTGGTGCGGGTTATTGTAGTTCGTCGTGTGTGAGTTGAAGGCCGTAGTAGTAGGTGCTCCGACTTGGGCGGCCGTGACTTGGTGAGGGTTGGTGTAGGTTGTCAAATGGCTGCTTAGGCCTGTCACGCCGTCTGGATCGACCGTCACCAGCTGCGCGGTCGAGGCGGGCAGAGGGTCCGGCAGCCTCGCGAGAGTGTCCGGGATCGTTGTGACTGTAAAGTCGGTGTCCATGAGCACGATCGCGCCATTTCCGCTAGGAGCTAAAGATGGCTGCTTGAGCGTCCTGTCCTTGACCGCAAAGATCGAGCCGTCTGGATCCATGGTCACGACACAGTCGTTTTGGGTAGGCATGATCGACGGGAACTTCACCGCTCCTGCCACCTGGTGGTCGACGTACGCCTTGGGCGCCAGCTGCGAGGCCTTGGTCGGATAACTGGTGTTCTCGATGCAGCCGGCATTGTACAGCTGGTAGTCGAAGGCCAGGCTCCGCATGTACCAAACTCCCGCCCCGTTGTTTTGAGAACAGATTACGCGTAAGTATCTGGCGTACTCGGTTGCTGCCGCCGGCGTGAACGTGCGCAGGCTGTCGCCTACAAAGGTCTGGGTCGTCTGGCTGTCCCAAGTGAACCACCGGCTGCCGTCCGCGCTATAAACGACTACCCAGTCTCTGGGCGCTGTGATGGCGCCCGCGGACGTGACGTGGTAAGCAGTGACTTTGGCGTGCTGGCCCAGATCGAGCTGGAGCGACGCGCCTACCACGGTGAGATTATCGACCACCGTCTCGTTCATGCCAGTGTAGTTGTTGCCGCTGTAGCTGTCGGGAGCGGTTGTGCCCCACAAGGTCGAGAAGTCACTGTCAAAGGCTAGGAAGGCCTGGGTGGAATTGCTAGAGGCTGAGGCCACAAAGCCCGCGGAGCTGTAAGAAGTCATCCCGGCCGGCTGGTTGACTCTGGCTTCGGTGTCCAACGTCAGGGTAATCAGGTCGGCTAAATCGACCAAGTGCGGGTTCCCAGACGTCGTCAGTCTGTGAGCAGTGTTGAGGGCTACCGCGTCGTTCGCGGCCACTCCTCCTGTTGCCCATCTCACGCCCCCGTCACCGTCGGAGACAAGGACGTCGCCGTTCTGCCCGTCAACCGGCAGCACAAAGTCGTCGGTCGCACCGTCCAGACGACGGCGCTTGTAGGACCTGGCTACTTCCATTCCTTGCTAGTTTAGTAGACTACGAGAAAAAGTTTTTTAATTATTTACAACATCTCGTCCAGGAAATTGTCCACGAAGCGCATCTGCTCCTCCCAGGTGTCTCCGCCAGGGACGTCTCGCGCGGGGTTGATGCAGGCGCCGTCGCCATAGGGTCTGCAGAGGGGGGCTTTCCGACAGGCGGCGCTGGCCGGCGTCGGAGAGAGTGGAGGGGAGAGGGGGGGGGGGGGGGGGGCTTTCCGACAGGCGGCGCCGGAGAAAGGGGAGGGAGGGAGGGGGGGGGGGGGGGCTTTCCGACAGGCGGCGCCGGAGAGAGGGGAGGAAGGGAGGGGGGGGGGGGGGGGCTTTCCGACAGGCGGCGCTGGCCGAGCAGTAAAAATAATTAAGCTTTTTTCCTCTGGTTCTGTTAAATACGAAATGTTAGCAGTCTGTCCTACCTGTGGTGCTTGCTTCTTTGAAGGCCAGCTTTACTGGACGGGGACCGGGAAAAGAGGCGATCCCAAGGATCTTGCCTCGCTCGCCCCTCTCCCTGTGTATTTTTTCTTGAGACAACTGCCACCATCCGCAAAACCCCCCCACCCCCCCCCCTCCCTCCTTGTTGTTTTATTTTTTTAATTTTTTTTTGAAAAATTAAAAAAAGTGTCTCATACGTCTCAGACCCCCCTAAAAAAGGCCAAAGATCGCACAGGCAAGGCTGGAGCCGTGAGACAGGGTTGAGACAGGCTCCGAAGAGGGGGGGAGGCGAATGATGCCACCTCCCTTTCAGTTCCTCTTGAGACAAAATAATAGAGTTTTGAGACAAAAAACAGACATTTTTTGAAAATCTATTTTTAAAAATCCAGGAAAATCCCCCCCCCCCGGGGGGTTGGGTGGCGGCCGGACCCGTGGCAGATGTCTCAAACTCCAAGGGAAACTGAAAGGGATTTTTTTTCATTGCGGTAAATTTCCTACTCCCCGTGAATTTCCTCCCTAAAATGTGGCTATGAGACGTGAAGTCGGGAAGTTTATCCACAACTTTTGGGGAGGGGGCAAAAAGTTACCTTTCCCCAGGGAGCCAGGGAGCCAGACCCGTGGCAGATGTCTCAAGAGCGCGGGTGCTTGCTCTTGCAGCAGATTTCCGGTGCAGCTAGTGCGGGAGTAGCCAGGGTAGGGGGGGGGGGGTAGCCAGTGCGGGAGTAGCCAGGGTAGGGGGGGGTAGCCAGTGCGGGAGTAGCCAGGGTAGGGGGGGGGGGGGTAGCCAGTGCGGGAGTAGCCAGGGTAGGGGGAGGTAGCCAGTGCGGGAGTAGCCAGGGTAGGGGGGGGGGGGGGGTAGCCAGTGCGGGAGTAGCCAGGGTAGGGGGGGGGGGGGGGTAGCCAGTGCGGGAGTAGCCAGGGTAGGGGGGGGGGGGGGGTAGCCAGTGCGGGAGTAGCCACGGTACAGGGGGTAGCCAGCGTGTAGACACGTCCCAGATCCCTGCGGTGAGTGGTGTGTGAGAATACACCCACCACGAGCCCAAGCCGGCACCGTACTTAGCACGTGTGCCAACTTGCTTAAAAAAAATAGGTGGTCGGTATTAATCCCAAAAATAAGGAGACCCGCACTTGTGGGACGGGTCTGGTGCCACCGCCCACCACAATTTTTTTTTGCAGATTCTGATAGCGCGTGGCCTGAAAAGTCGAATGCCACTTTCCCCGACCGAAACGGACCAGCCAATTTTGCAGGGACAGCCGCAAAGTTTGGCCACCAGAATCCTGCCACCAGAAAAATCAGGTGTGTTTTCACAAACAAGCGCCACCCGGTGCCACCCAGCGTGATACGACCGAAAGTGGCACCACCCAGGGACATTTCGGCATATTGCCGAATTTGCAGCGACTACTGCCTTTTTCGCCCTTTTACCGTGAATTTCCACCACAAAATGTGGCTATGAGACGTGAAGTCGGGAAGTTTATCCACAACTTTTCAGGAAGTGGCAAAAAACCCTCCCTCCCCCCAGGGGGCAGGGGCCAGACCCGTGGCATATGTCTCAAACTATTGCCTGAAAAAAGTGGCGAATGGTGCCACCGGTGTGATACAGCCGAAAGAGGCACCACCCAGGGACATTTCGGCATTGCCGAAATTGCCTCAACTACTGCCTTTTTCGCACGTATCACAAGGTGCCACCTGGTGCAACCAGCGACCACAAAAATGCCGTTACACCGCAAAACATGTATAATTTGGCTGATCGTGAATATTCACGTCTAATGCCCATATGACAGTACCAAAATGGCAATACTAACCCGACCGGTCCTGATCGGGACAAAAAGGAAATACATATGATCAGGCCTATCGTCGATTTTGTATTATTTTTTAAAAATGTATATATATATATATACATATGATCATTCTTGTGAGTCAGACCTGTCCATCCATATATCATAATACAAGCACCAAAAACATGAAAAACATGTATACGTTGACACAAAACAAGCCGCGGTTTGTTTTCCAGATTTATTATGTAGATGTTTTTGGATAAAAACATATATATATATATAATTATTTATTTATATAAGAAAAGTAGAGGAAAAATTGTAAAGAGGAAAGAAAAAGGGAAAAGGAAGAATATCTTAATATGTATGTATATATGCGTGCATGCATGTATGTATGTATGTATGTGGATAAAGATCTAAAAATGAGGGAGGAGAGGGGGATGTAAAATTTCAGGAAAAATGAAATTTCATAAAAAGTAGTTGTCGAACTCAAGTCCGGCCCGACCGATTCGATCTTATTTAGACATCACCCAGGTACATAGATATTAAACATGCATACATGAACTCCCCCACATACATACATACTAGCCATACATATCAACATAAATGCATACATTCATATACGCATATATACATACATATAGACATAAATAAATCACCCACATACATAAATAAATACATCACCATATACATAATACATATTACTGGGTACATTCAAGTGTCAAACTCAGCCATCAAATTTGAGTTAAGGGTCAGATTTCAGATTAGCGGTCAGATTTTAGATTAGCGGCCAGAATTCAAATTAGTTCAATTTAACGGTAACATTTCGCAAAAATAATACAGATTTTGCGGACGTATATAGCAGTACGGTTAAATTGAACTAATTTGAATTCTGACCACTAATTCGAAATCTGACCGCTAATCTGAAATCTGACCCTTAACTAAAATTCGATGGCTGAGTTTGACACTTGAATAATTGTACCCAGTTATACATCACCTACATACATAAATACATCACCCACATACATAAATACATACATCGCCCATGTGGTTGTCCTAGTAACATTAGTTGTAAAAGTCGTCAAACTTTTAGTTATATATGTTACTGCTATAAAAGTTTCAAGTAGTTAGTAGTAGTAGTAGTAGTAGTAGTAGTAGTAGTAGTAGTAGTAGTAGTAGTAGTAGTAGTAGTAGTAGTAGTATTGCTGTTGACATTCAAGACAACAAAAAAAATAAGTTTTTTTTTTTCGTTAGATTTTCAGTTTTGGTTGGAATTTTGATTTTGGTTGGAAATTTAAATGTTTGAAATTAACTGCTATATTCGTCCGCAAAACATCGTAAATTTTCGCAAAATGTTACCGTTAAATTTGAAAATTTAAATTTTTGTCACAAAAATGAAAAACTGTCACAAAAATAAAAAATCTGACACAAAAACTGAAAACTATTTTTTTTTTTTGTCTTGAATGTCAACAGCAATAGTAGTAGTAGTGATCTTGTAATAACATGATGGAGGACTATGATCACAGCCGCTCCCTATTTGTCGTCATCACTTCACTTCAAACAGCTAAAGCGTTCTTCTCACAATCTAAATTGCTGGCTCAAAGAAATAGTTTCATAATTTTGAGTCTGCTGTTTTTATAAACTGTGTATTTTTTTGTAACATGTATTGCTTCGAATCGAGGGGACCAAAAACGGTCAAAAATAGGTATGCACACCAAAAACCGTTTCGTACGAACCCGACCGGTCCGAATCAGGACATGTTTGCATTTCACGTGAATTTGGACGCAATTTTCGGAAGGTAAGGATACGTTGGAAACTGACTAGATTTGGTCAAAAAATAGCAGGTGGATGAGGTATTAAATTTCCGTGAAAGTTAATTATTTGTAAAAGGTGCGAAATCAGGCTAAATCCGTTGCCGCCCGACACGAATGTTAATTTGAGTCAGTTAAGTTGTTCAAACTATTAAAAATATAAATAAATGTTCACACTCACTCCTAGTTGTTATTAATATTATAAATTAATTAATCGCATCATAGATGAGGATTGTGGGCCTTGCTTCTCACGACCTCAGTCGCTCCTCTCCTGTTGAATTTCGACTTTTGTGATGCCCGGCCGCGAACGCCCGCTACCCTGGTCTAGCGGGGGATGGCTGTGTTGTATGATAACAGTTCAAGTCTTACTAATATTAATAGTTCTAAAACTTTGTCATTTTCCAGGAAAATTTTAGACCACCCTATTTTTAAATTTAATTTTTATCTTGTGGAAGACAAACTTCAAGTGAGATGTCGTTTCGTCTGGATCGGGAAGTCAATTAGGAAAAGGGATCATCGTCTTCATCGTGCGTAGGCTTGCTGGCAGCTCCTTGGAGGTTCCGTATATCAAAGAGGAATTCCCTTCCTTCCCTCAGGGCGTTGTTGAGCTGCACATAAATTTTCATCGCTTCAGAAGCTGCAGCACTCAGCCTGTTGCCTTCCCCGACGTATGTCTCCACCGCAGTTTGGTACTTGCTCCATTCTACCATATTCTTATCCACCTCTTCCTGGCTGATTTCTTTAAGTTTTTGCATGATTTGCCCATAGTGATCCTCCGTGTCCTGCGGTACCTATAAACATGCTTTGATGTTTCAGTTTTTCATCACTGAAAGACCTGTTCATTCGCATCAAGAAGTTGCTGGCGCATCTGGACAGCCTCCATGCATGTATTCCTCAGCTCGGGAAGGATTCTCAACAAAGTAAGTGAGTCTTTTGCCGCGCTCTCGAAGACCATGAACTTGGTTGCTTTTTTGTTGAACTCCTCGCCAGTTAGCGTGACTGGGGCGTTTCTGTAAGCCTTCATTATGATGCGGGAGATCTGCTTCTGCTGAAACTTTTCAAAAGCAGCTTTTTGGACGGGGCCATCACCGACATTCATCCCCGTAAAAAAACAGACCACCTTGGCAAAATTGGACCATCCTGCATGTAAATGAAAGAAATTTTCCTTACGCTGTGCTGATCGTGAATAAAAATACAAGGTTTGGTGTAAACCTTTTCGTGTGAGCTTCTGTAGATATCTCCTGGAACCATGCATCCTTGCGCTCTCTTGACTTGCCCTCGGAGTGGGTAGCCAGAATTGCTGTGATCTTCCTGAACGTCAGGAAAACGATGATAGATAAGAAACAAAGGAAAACACAAACACAGAAACAAACCAGTAACCGGGCCAGAAAATCTGGTCGTGTTGTGGCAAGGAATATAAAGTATAGCGATTTAGAACTACCTCAGCTCAGGTCCCAAAAAGTTCATGCACTCCAAGACATCTCGCGCCTGGCCTTCGCTGATCCTCCTCCCCACAGGCACACAGATCAGCACCATTTCTAATTTCGTGACATTATTCTTGACAAACTTGAGGATCAGGCTCTCCAGCTCAAAGTTACATCGGCC
>WBZZ01004108.1:17500-47500 GCA_019918135.1 Paulinella micropora | reverse complement strand
TTATTATTATTATTATTATTATTATTATTATTAGGGAGTACATAGGCCATCGGTCCCTTTCCATGGGCTGATTGGGAAAAAGCTCCTAGAGTAATGTTTTATGCCGTCATTTCCTTTATTCCACCAATTGGTGTGGAGACTTTCCTTATGGAATGGAGGACTGGATGCACATGACCTTTTGGCTCAGCAATTGGCAGACGATACATACATATTATTATTCTTATTATTATTATTATTATTATTATTATCATTATTAGGGAGTACATAGGCCATCGGTTCCTTCCATGGGCTGATTGGTATAAAGCTCCTAGAGTAATGTTCTATGCCGTCACTTCCTTTATTCCACCGATTGGTGTGGAGACTTTCCTTATGGAATGGAGGATTGGATGCACATGGCCTTTTGGCTCAGCAATTGGCAGGAGATACAATATTATCATTATTATTATTATTATTATTATTATTATTATTATTATTATGTTGATTATTAATATTATTAACAAACTGTAGTGGAAGTAGTAGTAGTAGTAGTAGTAGTAGTAGTAGTAGTAGTAGTAGTAGTAGATCATGATCATCATTATTCCTTGTTGTAGGCTGGTCAGTCCTGGCCCGAGAGGATACAAGAGGCTGTTTTGCGCTCAAGGCTCTTTGTAGCTGTCTGTTCTCCCACCTATGGGGATAGCAAGAACACTTCCAGTTGGACTTACAGAGAAATCGTCTTAGCTGACAACAACAAGAAACCTATCCTGCCCATTTGGCACTCGGTCTCTCCCCCCCCCCCCCCCCGGGCTTTCTCTCTCTCTATTTCTCTTTTCTCTCTTTTCTCTCTTTTCTCTCTTTTCTCTCTTTTCTCTCTTTTTCTCTCTTTTTCTCTCTTTTCTCTCTTCTCTCTTTCTCTCTTTCTCGTTCTCTTCCCCCTCCCCCCCCCCCCCTCCCCCTCACAGATACATACACACCCCACGCACACCATCTCCTTGTGCCCCTTTCGGAACCCTTACACTCTCGAGCTCTAATTCATGCTCCGATTTATGTATCTTTCTGCTTATCATTTCCCACAATTATGCTCTCTCCCCGATAGGGAGATTACCCTCCCCCGGGTGTTGCTATCATCTTAGGCCATCTCAATCGTGCACCTAAAGGCGATCGCTGTTTGCAAGCGTGTGGCTTCGAGGCAATGTGGGCGGACTTGCTTACCAGCCCGGCCCTCACCAGCCTGCTTTCTTCTTCTTCTCCTTCTTCTTCTTCTTCTTTCTCTTCTTCTTCTTCTTCTTCTTCTTCTTCTTCTTCTCATACTTCTTGCGCTTCTACTACTACTACTACTACTACTACTACTACTAGTGATTCTAAAAGTGCAAATATTGTAGTCAAAGTTGCTCTTTCATTAGAACGAAAAGATTGGTGGATTGCCTACCTGGAAGATGAGAAAAGAAAATTCGAAGCGTGCGGTATTCGTGTGCTTGTTCATCCTCCGCCTAAGGTTTAAGCATTTTTAACTTGTTTTGGTTTGGTCATTCATTTATGACTTTGTCGACTTGTTGTTGCTGCTGTTCCCGCCACGATGCGAATGAAGTAGTATTTTGCTGTCATTGAAAACCAATGTCGTTTTTGTGCAGCTACTTGAGGAATCATGTGTTCTGCACGTTCGAGGCTACAAAATACCCACCGGCCAAGAGGCTCAGATCATCGTCCATGAACTCTTTGGATTCGTGTATGACGTGCTGAAGCCAGAGGAGAAGAAAGAATGGAAACAAAAGTGGATGGAGAACTTTCCCGTTTATGCTCAGCAGCTCAAAGAATGGAGCTCGTGGTTGTGCTACCTGCGAATGGGCACTGCAATGCAAGCCTTGCTGCGGGAGCTGTGGCCGCGCGTGCGCACGAACTTACAAGATTTTGATCAGCTACCCCTTCAGCAAGACTGCATACAACCCCGCAGCCTCAAGGAAGTGGGATTGGTAGAGCAGAATTGGATCTTTGAGTTTATCGGAAAGGATGGAGACGGGAGCGAGATGCGAACCGACACTATCTTTTCGCTGCCTGTGGGCAAGTCCAAGCTTTACAGCATACTGCAGTTTGTAGCAACGAAGCTTTCTCCTTGCCAGGTCCTCTTGGAGAGGAAGCGCAGCACTGTGTTGGAGCTAGTCTACCACCCCGCTTCGCCTCATGCCTTGCCAATCACTATTCCCGGCTACATCTTCAGCCGATTCATGGCAGGGTTTTCAAAGTCTTCTGCAATCCCGAATACTGGCGGGAACATCTTCAGCAAATTCATGACAGGCTTTTCAAAGTCTTCAGCAATCCCCTCCACTGTCTCCAGCCAGTCCATGACAGGCCTTCCACAGTCTTTTGACAGCCCCGCCTCCGAACGCCCTCAGCCTTTGATCACCATACAGTACAACGCTGCCGTACAATCGTGGCAGCCGGCCCCGTTGGCCGTTTGTTCCTTCCAAGACGAAATTCGCGCCCAGTTTGCCCTGCTGCCCCAAGAGATCTTGACTCTGACCACAAGAGACGGCCAGACAATCTCTTCACAGGACAGCTCAGCCTTTGAAGCTGTTAGTGAGGGTGGAGTGTACGAGTTGAAGGAGCAATCATTGCAAAGACAAGAACAGTTTGCCCCGCTGCCCCATGGCATCTTGTCTCTGACCACAAGAGACGGCCTGTCAATGTCTTCACAGGACAGATCAGCTTTTGAAGCTATTCGTGGGGGTGAAATGCACGATTTACACAGGGAAGAACAATTGCACCAAATTCTGCAGAAAAAAGCAACTCAAAAGGCCGATCTGTCTTCGCCAGGAATAGAAACTAAACCTACTCCCCCGTCTGAAGATTGGCAACGGTCGGGCCTCTCTCTCTCTCTCTCTCTCTCTTTCTCTCTCTCTCTCTCTCCTCTCTTTCTCTGTCTCTCTCTCTCTTTCTTTCTCTCTCTCTCTATCTCTCTTTCTCTCTCCCTTCCAATCTCCCCCCCCCTTCTCTCCCTCCCTCCCAGCCTCCAATCCCTTTCCTTCCTCTCTCTGTCTATCTTTCTTTATCTCTCTCTCTCCCTCTATCTATCTATCTATCTATCTATCTCTGTTTGTCTCTCTCTCTCTCTCAATCTCTCTCTCTCTCTCTCTCTCTCTCTCAATCTCTCAACGAACAGCTTAATGCCAGGCTACCCCGCGCATACCTTTGTTGGCTTCCCTCTGCTGTGTGCAAACCGGACCGGAAGCCATTCTTGCAACTGTGGTGGCCTGGCAATTTGAAAGATTCAGAGACAGGACTGAGTGGGAGCAACCTGTCTTATCTTCCAACATCTGCCTCCAGAACCAGACCACCCTCCTTGGATCGCAGTTCCACTTATGACTTCATCGCCCAAAGAGTGCCTGTGGATGATATAATACGCTAAATCATACCCTTGCAGAGGAAATAACATAACTGATAACTAATATATATCAAAAAGCAACGTTTATGCTGTGTATGTCTAGATAGAGAAAGAATTGTCGTCACAACCTCGTCACATGAAGATTATTCTTTTAGTTTCTTCTATTTCTTCAGATACATAAAGAGAGATGGATAGAGGAAGAAGCTGCGTAGATAAGAAGATAAATATTGGTAGGTGGATAGATAGATAGAGGTATGATAAATAGATAGGTTAATTCATTATCCTTTCTCTGATCTAAACCGCAGTCGAGCTGTGAATACGTACCTATCAATCCATTGTATTCAGAGAAGCGAGAATGGCAAGTGATTCACCTATCAAACTCAACATTGATGGCGCTGGCGCTCGCGCTCGCAAGGGAAAAGGGACGAGCTTTCCTGTTCCTGTGGTGACTAGTCATAATGCTCGGCACGCGACCATCCTGATAATCGGGCCTTCGGGGACAGGGAAAACAACTTTCCTTAAAACACTGGAGAATATAGACTACAGTGCAGAGGCAAAAATCGGCGCGGAGACCAAGTTTGCATACACGAACCAAAGGCTGTTCAACATGGGTGAGCAGTACTGCTTCGTGCAATTCATTGACACGCCCGGCTTTGGCGAAGGCGGCGGCCGATGTAACTTTGAGCTGGAGAGCCTGATCCTCAAGTTTGTCAAGAATAATGTCACGAAATTAGAAATGGTGCTGATCTGTGTGCCTGTGGGGAGGAGGATCAGCGAAGGCCAGGCGCGAGATGTCTTGGAGTGCATGAACTTTTTGGGACCTGAGCTGAGGTAGTTCTAAATCGCTATACTTTATATTCCTTGCCACAACACGACCAGATTTTCTGGCCCGGTTACTGGTTTGTTTCTGTGTTTGTGTTTTCCTTTGTTTCTTATCTATCATCGTTTTCCTGACGTTCAGGAAGATCACAGCAATTCTGGCTACCCACTCCGAGGGCAAGTCAAGAGAGCGCAAGGATGCATGGTTCCAGGAGATATCTACAGAAGCTCACACGAAAAGGTTTACACCAAACCTTGTATTTTTATTCACGATCAGCACAGCGTAAGGAAAATTTCTTTCATTTACATGCAGGATGGTCCAATTTTGCCAAGGTGGTCTGTTTTTTTACGGGGATGAATGTCGGTGATGGCCCCGTCCAAAAAGCTGCTTTTGAAAAGTTTCAGCAGAAGCAGATCTCCCGCATCATAATGAAGGCTTACAGAAACGCCCCAGTCACGCTAACTGGCGAGGAGTTCAACAAAAAAGCAACCAAGTTCATGGTCTTCGAGAGCGCGGCAAAAGACTCACTTACTTTGTTGAGAATCCTTCCCGAGCTGAGGAATACATGCATGGAGGCTGTCCAGATGCGCCAGCAACTTCTTGATGCGAATGAACAGGTCTTTCAGTGATGAAAAACTGAAACATCAAAGCATGTTTATAGGTACCGCAGGACACGGAGGATCACTATGGGCAAATCATGCAAAAACTTAAAGAAATCAGCCAGGAAGAGGTGGATAAGAATATGGTAGAATGGAGCAAGTACCAAACTGCGGTGGAGACATACGTCGGGGAAGGCAACAGGCTGAGTGCTGCAGCTTCTGAAGCGATGAAAATTTATGTGCAGCTCAACAACGCCCTGAGGGAAGGAAGGGAATTCCTCTTTGATATACGGAACCTCCAAGGAGCTGCCAGCAAGCCTACGCACGATGAAGACGATGATCCCTTTTCCTAATTGACTTCCCGATCCAGACGAAACGACATCTCACTTGAAGTTTGTCTTCCACAAGATAAAAATTAAATTTAAAAATAGGGTGGTCTAAAATTTTCCTGGAAAATGACAAAGTTTTAGAACTATTAATATTAGTAAGACTTGAACTGTTATCATACAACACAGCCATCCCCCGCTAGACCAGGGTAGCGGGCGTTCGCGGCCGGGCATCACAAAAGTCGAAATTCAACAGGAGAGGAGCGACTGAGGTCGTGAGAAGCAAGGCCCACAATCCTCATCTATGATGCGATTAATTAATTTATAATATTAATAACAACTAGGAGTGAGTGTGAACATTTATTTATATTTTTAATAGTTTGAACAACTTAACTGACTCAAATTAACATTCGTGTCGGGCGGCAACGGATTTAGCCTGATTTCGCACCTTTTACAAATAATTAACTTTCACGGAAATTTAATACCTCATCCACCTGCTATTTTTTGACCAAATCTAGTCAGTTTCCAACGTATCCTTACCTTCCGAAAATTGCGTCCAAATTCACGTGAAATGCAAACATGTCCTGATTCGGACCGGTCGGGTTCGTACGAAACGGTTTTTGGTGTGCATACCTATTTTTGACCGTTTTTGGTCCCCTCGATTCGAAGCAATACATGTTACAAAAAAATACACAGTTTATAAAAACAGCAGACTCAAATTATGAAACTATTTCTTTGAGCCAGCAATTTAGATTGTGAGAAGAACGCTTTAGCTGTTTGAAGTGAAGTGATGACGACAAATAGGGAGCGGCTGTGATCATAGTCCTCCATCATGTTATTACAAGATCACTACTACTACTATTGCTGTTGACATTCAAGACAAAAAAAAAAAATAGTTTTCAGTTTTTGTGTCAGATTTTTTATTTTTGTGACAGTTTTTCATTTTTGTGACAAAAATTTAAATTTTCAAATTTAACGGTAACATTTTGCGAAAATTTACGATGTTTTGCGGACGAATATAGCCGTTAATTTCAAACATTTAAATTTCCAACCAAAATCAAAATTCCAACCAAAACTGAAAATCTAACGGAAAAAAAAAACTTATTTTTTTTGTTGTCTTGAATGTCAACAGCAATACTACTACTACTACTACTACTACTACTACTACTACTACTACTACTACTACTACTACTACTACTACTAACTACTTGAAACTTTTATAGCAGTAACATATATAACTAAAAGTTTGACGACTTTTACAACTAATGTTACTAGGACAACCACATGGGCGATGTATGTATTTATGTATGTGGGTGATGTATTTATGTATGTAGGTGATGTATAACTGGGTACAATTATTCAAGTGTCAAACTCAGCCATCGAATTTTAGTTAAGGGTCAGATTTCAGATTAGCGGTCAGATTTCGAATTAGTGGTCAGAATTCAAATTAGTTCAATTTAACCGTACTGCTATATACGTCCGCAAAATCTGTATTATTTTTGCGAAATGTTACCGTTAAATTGAACTAATTTGAATTCTGGCCGCTAATCTAAAATCTGACCGCTAATCTGAAATCTGACCCTTAACTCAAATTTGATGGCTGAGTTTGACACTTGAATGTACCCAGTAATATGTATTATGTATATGGTGATGTATTTATTTATGTATGTGGGTGATTTATTTATGTCTATATGTATGTATATATGCGTATATGAATGTATGCATTTATGTTGATATGTATGGCTAGTATGTATGTATGTGGGGGAGTTCATGTATGCATGTTTAATATCTATGTACCTGGGTGATGTCTAAATAAGATCGAATCGGTCGGGCCGGACTTGAGTTCGACAACTACTTTTTATGAAATTTCATTTTTCCTGAAATTTTACATCCCCCTCTCCTCCCTCATTTTTAGATCTTTATCCACATATATACATACATACATGCATGCACGCATATATACATACATATTAAGATATTCTTCCTTTTCCCTTTTTCTTTCCTCTTTACAATTTTTCCTCTACTTTTCTTATATAAATAAATAATTATATATATATATATATGTTTTTATCCAAAAACATCTACATAATAAATCTGGAAAACAAACCGCTGCTTGTTTTGTGTCAACGTATACATGTTTTTCATGTTTTTGGTGCTTGTATTATGATATATGGATGGACAGGTCTGACTCACAAGAATGATCATATGTGTATATATATATATATATGTGTGTGTGTGTTCATTTCTTTTCTTTTACACTTCACCTCTTATTTAACTCTTCCATTTTATCTCTTCTGCTTCCCACTCAGCTCTATGAGTGGCAAATATTTTATTAAAACAGTGTTTGCGTAAAACATACATACATACATACACGCATTCGTATATACATACATACATACACACATGCACATTACACACATCATAACATATATATACATATATATATATACATATTAATCCATCCGGCCCGGCTGATTCAATATCACATGTCAAAGTTACCTTAACTGTTTTATTAAAACACAGTTAATTACTAGCAAAATTTAAATGAAACTGGTGACTCTGTGATTGAAATCACTGGTAGTGATTAGAAGCTAATTAGCGACCAGGATCCCTGTTGGTGATTAGAATTATGATTAAGTACAAAATGCTGTTTTAGTTTGTTTTATTGATATTAATAATTTGAATGAATTTAACTTGAATATGAAAATTAGATTAGTATAAAATGATGATTTCCTTGCTTAATCAGGATTCCTATCACTAATCATGATATTAATACTGTAAATAATTTTAAGTCGAGTCTAGTCACTAACAGTGATTCTAATGATCACATAGTTTTATTCGAATGTCGCTTGTAATACTGAGCGAAGAACGCTTTTATACATTCTATATTGTATTCAAGTAATATTAATATCGTACCGAAATCAGTTGATTGCAATCTTGCCGGGAATATATCCATGTTCAGAATTCTTATGTCTATTCTGACCATATATTCAATAATACTACTATGCGGTGGCAAAGAATTCATGAGAATTCTGATAATATCACTGATATTGATGCTAACTCTAGTATTAATAGTATTGATAATATGTATTAGAATTCTTGAGAATTCCGATCATATATATCTTTGAAAAATTCTTCTATTAATATTCTCATCCAACATATTAATATTAATATTAATACTATGATTACTGTGTACATTCAAGTGTCAAACTCAGCCATCAAACTTGGGTTCAGTTTGAACTAAGGCCGGGGTCAGATTTCAGATAAGCAGCCCGATTTTAGATTAGTGGTCAGAATTCAAAGATGATTAGTTCACTTTAACTGTACTTTGAATAACATTTCGCAAAAGTTGTGCTGATTTTGCGGACAGACTATTTCAGTTAAATTGAACTAATTTGAATCAGGCTGGCCACTGCTAAATCTGAAATCTGATCGCTAATCTGAAATCTGACCCTTAACTCAAACTCTATGGCTGAGTCACCTTTTACACTTGAATATATTAATACCGTGCACACAGTAATACATTATATAATTGTGAATAAATTGTTTCAAGAATTCTGATCATATTAATATTGTATTATCAATAATACATTAATACTGTATTGGTACCAATATAAATCATTTTTCATATTAATAATTAATCGATCTATGATGAAAATTCTTAAGAATTCTTACTATATTTATGATCAGAATTCTCAAGAATTCTTAATACACAACTTCAATTTTTTAATTATCTTAACATAAATAATTTTAATACTAATCCACTGCGTTTTTAGAATTCTTAGGAACTGTGATAATTTGAATAATAATTTATTCAAATCCAACCAAAAAAATATGAAATTTAATTGATTCAAATCCAACCAAAATGACTGGATAACAGTGTGCGTGTCTGTGTCAGTAAGATGTGGAAAATTCCTTGATCTAGATCTCCTTTTGGTCCAGACTGACCTTATTCTCCTTGCTCATCGTCACTGTCATGCGATGTGCTTACTAATTCTCCAACGTGGGTAAAGCGGGCGGTGTGGAGGAATAAGGATACTCATCTGAAATCACATTCCGAAGTTGTTGCCTGAACTCATTGAGTTTGCGAATTGAATCCATTAAGTTGAGGAAAGATTGGCCAGGATAGTTGCTGCCTCTGTGTTCGTAGATGCCTAGCTTCTTTCTAACATCGTCGATGTATTTTTTTTCTTGTTCCAAAAATACTGGCAGCTGGTCGTCGCTGTCATAGTCAATTCCCTGCCGACGAGGTTGCCAACCGAATTGATACAAGACACACCTTAAGTCTTCTACAGAGACAGTTACTTGCTGTTCGACTTTTGGAGTGCGACGCCTATGCTCACTATCGTGGCGTGGATGGCGTACGTGACGCTCGAAGCCAACACCACGCTTGTTCTGATCTTGGCGTCTGAGGTTTGTCAAGGCCGCCTGTGTTGGAGCCAGACTGGGACTGGCAGAGTGTAGGGTAAGATTCGTACTTGCAACAACAACACCGATGTCCTTACGTTCTATATAGAGTCCAGATCAACACAGAAAACATACACAAAACTTTGAAGCTTATATCCACTAAAGAAGAAAGATTCCCATTGTACATGGTCATTTTTTCAAAAAAAAAAAAAAAAAAAGAATGTCCATGATGCTGATTTGCAAAAATAGAACCAAAGCAAATCAGATGCAACAGCAATCGAGATCATTACAATTGAAATGACATAAAAAATCAAAAACGAATTCCAAAACAAAATTGAAAAGCATAAATGAATCAAAGACAAAACAGAAAGAAACAGAAGATAAGCTCGTATTTCTTGAACCTCTGGCTTGAACTTTCTGTTTCCCTGGTAACGCCCAAGATTTAGATTTTTAAAGATCAGACAGAAGAAAGATACCCAGTGTACAATGGTCATTTGAAAAAATAGAACGTCCATGATGGTGATTTGCAAAAATAGAATCAAAGCAAATCAGATGCAACAGCAATCGAGATCATTGCAATTGAATGGACATAAAAAATACAAATGAATTCCAAAACAAAATTGAAAAACATAAATGGATCAAAGACAAAACAGAAAGAACAGAAGATAAACCTAGATAGATAAATAGATAGACAGATAGACATAGATAGATAGATGAAGAGATAGATAGAGATATAGATAGATAGATAGATAGATAGATAGATAGATAGATAGATAGATAGATAGATAGATAGATAGATAGATAGATAGACAGATAGACAGATAGATAGATAGATAGATAGATAGATAGATAGATAGATAGATAGATAGATAGATAGATAGATAGATAGATTGATAGGTAGGTCATGTATGTACATATGCTTGTATGTATGCATGTATCACATATGCATGTATGGAAATGTATGCATGTATGTACATATGTACGTATGTATGTATATGCATGTATGTACGTATGTATGTATGTGTAATATGTAATATGTATGTCCATATGTATGCATGCATGTACGCATGCATGTATGTATGTATGTATGTATGTGTATGTATGTATGTATGTATGATGTATGTATGATGTATGTATGCATGCATGCATATATGTACGAGTACTTGTATGTATGTATGTAACATATATATGTATGTACATATGGATGTTTGTATATATGTATCTATGTACATATGTATGTATGCATGTACATCTCGATGCAGGCACTCAGTCATTCGTTTTGAAGATGAACCGCTCGCAGGGTGAGAGAATTTGCCGAATTTACACTAGCCAGTTTAATAATACCGAAACTTCAAACACCGCATTCGATTGCCATAACCGGCACAGGCTAAGATTACTTCTTATTACACTACTTTGGATAGTAATAGAATTCAGCAGTTTGATATCGCTTGCGCCCGCGATGAAGACTATATGCTTTTGAAGGAAAAATTTAAGGGTTCTGCTATTTTAAACTCTAATGTGTATACATATAACTGGTTCCACGTTGATTTCTGGGATCACAACCGCCCGCTTTATGACAAGAGAGAAGAAGAGGGTTATGAGGTGGCTGGTCTATCCTTGGACACCGAACGGAGGTATGAATGGAGTGCTGAGGGAGCAGTCCAATCGAATTATTATACTTATGCTATTCTTCAGAGGAATATTGTTGTTAAGGGAATTGAAATTTTGATGAGTTAGAAAAAAAAATAATAAAGAAATTTATTTTTGTTTCATATATAAGAAATGTCTCACCAGAGAAATTTAATCGCACAAAATCCCGACGAAAAGTTTGTAAATGTCAAAGTCGGATATGATGGACACATTGAAACTAATCAAATGAAGACCGCTTTTGGTGAAGCCCTAACCAGTTCCTTAACACCAGTATTACAGGAAATCTTTCCATATACCATTAATACACGGATATGGACAAAAACAGAAACAAAGGCGTCCGTTTCATATAATAATAATATGGCAGAATTGAAAACAACTGCTGATGCTACCGCTGATGCCATTATGGTAAGCAAAAGAAAAATAAAATATCGCGCTGGTATGGGTGTTGTAGCCCGCTTCACCGCTTTACGGACGACAGACGAAACCAAAGATTATTATTCGTGGATAGGCATCGGAGATATCGGATTACTTAATGGTTCTACTTTTACAAAACTAGAGATGAAGGAATGATTATTCTACATTGTATAGGAGGAACCCCAAACGCATTTTTTCAAGCGTACTGGCAGGAGATATGCCTTTTCAGGACAAAGGGAAATGTATTTCAAATTCAATTTCAATACTTAGGTTTTGGTGCTATTAAGTTTTCTATTGAAAATCCAAAGACAGGCGAATTTCAGTTAGTCCATACGATTAAGTATGCGAATGCCAACACGGGTGTCAGTCTGCGGAATACTACATTGCTATTTGTAGCACGAATTCTTAATAATAATGTGAGAGTTGGAATCCAAAGACTGAAGACAGCCAGTTGTAGTTTGTTTGTTGAAGGCACCAACACCATTAATACAAGTATTACAAATACGGCGGAAGGGAGTGAAGCAGGTAATATAACTGAAAGCCCCATTTTAAGTATCAGGAATAAAGCACTATACGATAATAGCCTAACCAACTATTCAAATGTCTTTCCATCTTTGATAAGTATTACAAATGAAGATAGTAAGGCTAATGTCATCAGAATGGTATTGAACGGAACACTGACACGGGCGGGTTTTGCTGATGTTGATGCCAAAACTTCAATTGTAGATACAGACACAAAAGCAACTGCTATCGCTAACGGAACAACAATTTTTAAGATTTATGTTAATGCTGGCTCTACTCAGCAGATTAATCTCAGAACTTATGATATCCAATTAACACCGAACGATGTTTTGACATTCACACAAAAGGCTGTGTCGGCAGGCGGGGGAGGTGGCAGTAATATTAATGTTATTGCTAACTTTATAGAGGACCAATAGATATTTGTTTCAGACTACGTCTTCAACAAACATCGTAAAATGTAAATTGAAAAAAAAATGAAATGGAAGACGATTTTTTATAATGACGGCAGTCAGAACAAAACATCAAAGATTGATTTGACTTACTTTACTTTTTTTTTTTGTATGATTTTTTTTACAACACGAATAACATCGCTCGCACAAGTGGCTTCGCTCACATTCGCTATCTCTTCATCTACGGCGGTAGCATTTGCTATACATCCTTCGTCTGTAGCATGCGCTATATCTTCTCCTACGTTAGCCTTGATTTCAGTGATACCTGTCTCTTTCAAATCAGTCGCCTTAAATGGTGTGCTTGGTGCATCCATTATTTTTTGTAATGTAGCCTCCAATTGAATAACTACTTTCACGTTGTCGTCGCGGGGTTTATATTGCTCATAGAAAGTTACAATGTCAGGCTTAGTCCATTTAATTGTTGGCTTTTTAATTTCGCTGTCAATGTTCCATTTTTCAATTTCATTCAAGTAGTCCTGTTTGGTGTTCAGGTCTGTCATCATATATATAAAGATATTTTATTCACAAATCTTTTTTTAAATGAAGGTTCATAAAACATCGAAAGCATTAAAGTAAAAAATAAATAAATTGGCAAACAATGTTTTGTGATGACGAAGTCAGAACAAAATATCAAATATATTTTTTTACTTCACTTTTAATGTCTGTAAATTTTTCAAACCAAGGCTGTTTCATAACCCTTTCAAGATATGGTTTGTCAATGGTAGCAATATCTTGAATTTTCTTACCTCTATATTTACCAAACGGAAAAATATCATTTGGCTTTCCTTCCTTTCTCTTTTCAATCGCCTTAAGTTCTTCATCAATTATCTTTGCACATCTCTTACTGAAAAGAATTCCTTATTCTTCTCGATTGAAAGTTGTCCAAATTTTTCAGATAGTCTATTAAGGGTGGTCATCGGTCTATATAGACTGGTAAAAAATTTATGGAAAAAAATTAATTGATATTTTGATATTTTATTATTAAATTTTAAGAGCGGGTGCGAAGCCGTGTGGGATACTATCATTATCTGTGTAAAATTCACGGCCCGACCACTTATTTTCATTAACTTTCTTTTTCAAATGAGTATTATGTAAAATACTGAAATATGGAATATTTTGTTGCTGACTATTTCTACTCATATGGGTTTTCTTCATTTGGAAATTTCTACAATTTTCAATACTTTCTCCATTATCCATTTTTTCGTAAATTTCTGGATTTAACTCTTTTGAGTTTAATCCTTTACCTCTTGGATGATAATATTTTTTTTAACTCCTTCATTTTCATAGCATTCAACGATATGAACTCCTTTGCTTTTGTGTTTTAAAAAAAATCATTCTTGGTTAAGGAAGGTATCATTGCTTCATTGGTTGTAAATTCTAACATATACAATTTCGGTGCTACCCATATTCCTTTTATTATTTTACATCCGTCTCCTAAATCGTCTCTAATACCTCCGAGAGATTTATCACCCAACCTTTTAATAAGTCTAGCAGAATTAACGTGTAATATCAAACTATCGGTGTCAGTATAATAAAAGTCTTTTTCTGCTTCTCTATTTGGATTGGCATCTTTTATGTAATCATACATAATTCGTCTGCTGTATGCTAATATGAATGCTCCGTACTGAGAAGGTTTTGTTATGCTATCTTCTACCAGAACTTCATTTGTTGGAATTCCAGAGGCGTGCCATAATTTTTTTCCATCTGCATCGGTAAATTCAACTACATCTGAGATATAGTGTTTATTCCAGAATTTCCAGTATCAGTCATTGGTTGTTATATATTCTGTTTTAGTCGGGATAGGTGGTTCTATCATTTTGCCGTACAATGAATTCATAAATAGTTTTGCTAATAGATATTGCGGTGTGCCTTTCTCGCTTGTCTCTTTAGCCTTAAACATTTCCAAAATATATTCCTTGAATACTGGTTCTGCTTCTTCAGTGTAATAGCCTTTATGGATTGTTATCTCATAGCCTTCTTTAATCATATCTTCAATATCTATAGAAGTAAGCCATTGGTTTTTCATATCTGCTAGGTCCCATTTTAAAGACCCCATTCTATCTCTCTGACCAATTCTTGAATGAAGTAAGTTTTTTGGAGAGATATAATCAACATTGTAAATACCGATAGAAAAATTATTAATATTAAAAGGTGCTATCACCTCTTTTATTTGTCCTACCATAAAGAGATTAAGCATCGCGGTCGGATAAAGTGATACAACATAATCAGTCGGTTCGTCAAATGAGATTTTCCCCTTTATGTAATCATTATATTGATTTGAAATAAATCTCTTTTTGCTCGGGTATGTCCGTGCTCCGATTACTGCTTTTCTAAAGGCTTTTTCTTGTTCAATTGTTGGAAGTCTTACATCGTGCTTTCAATCAATCATTTTTTTCCAAATATTGAAAGCGATGCTTGAAGTTGAAATATACGAAGTTAAATTAACTGAATGTTTTTCAAATATTAACTTGTCATAGAATTCTTTTAAGCCCATAACATCACACTTAGATATTCAAGACATTTATTTTTATTCATCGCTCATCGTTTCCCATGTCGTAGCCTCGTCGTGGTTAAAGTCTCCTTTTAATGTTTCACACTTCATATTTTCTAAGTTATCCTTTAAGGTTCCTTGAATGTGCTTACACATATCCCACATTTTAACATTTTCAAACTCTAGCGAGATAATTGACCCGTTATTTATTTTTGAAGACTTTGGTTTAATTCCTCTTCTGATTAATTCTTGTAAAATGAAGTAGTGGTCAAAGTTAGCACCATTAAAACCATTTACATAAAGAATTGGTTGTTCTTCATCTTTTTTTCTTCCCTTTCTTACTCCTGCTACTTTTTTCGCTGGTGTTTGTATTGTCGTCTTTTCCCATTCTTCCTTTAATTTTCTTCCTCTTTCTAGAAGTAAAACAAGAAATTTAGAAATGCAATCTTTACCAGAATAATATTTAAATATCTCTTTTCCTTGTGTATATCCGACGATATAGCAATCGTGAATAGCAAAGCCTGAAGCAATCAATTTGTTTCTGAAAGTTTCAAGGTCGTAATGAAGTATTTCATTTTTGTTATTATATTTTTCGGGGTGGAAATTAGTTAATAAATGTCGCTGTCCGTTCTTTAGAATTCTAGTATTAGCATAATTTATCCTTTTCGGATTGCAAGTGTGCTTATCAAAGTATTCATACAAACATTTTTCACATTTGTTTTTATATCTTTTGATTAATCCGAAATAATGATTATTATCTAAGTAAATCATAATGTCTGCTTCTTCTCCGATATTATTCGTGTTTATGGTTTCTTTTGTATAAGCATTCGTATGTCTTATTTCTTTTATGTATTTATTAAGGATGTGTATGGCAATAGAGAATGGAATAGGACAATCTTTAGAAAGATTTAATTGTTCTCATATGTCATTACACCTTTTTCTATTAATAATTGGCATATTAAGAATATCTTTACAAAGGAAGAATAAGCAGTTATTATTTTTGCTGGCGGGAGAAATTAATATACTTTCTTCTGCTTTTATTTGTTTGCTTTTGTATTTCCCCTCATAGCATCCTCCTCCGCTCTTGAAATATTACAACTTTAGCATATTCAATAATTCTGTCATAGCCAGAGCCAGAAGCCTGAATATTATCTATGTTAAATTCGTTTAACATTTCAATGAAAGCATCATAATCCTTTATTTGAAAACAATTAAAAGATTTCTTTTTAAAATAGGTATTAAATCCTTTTGATTCCGTTATATACGTAAGTGAAACATGGACATCTGCATTTCTCATCATCCTTTTCTTTTCGCATCTAACAATATAGGGAGTAATACTTCGTGCTCTAATTTGTCAGTATCGTAAAAATATATATCTAACCTGCTCGTTCATATGTGAGAGAATTTGATTTATTATCTCGTCTAGATTTTAACTCAACTACTTTGAATTCCCTCTTGCTCGCTCTAGTTGTAGTTTTCCTCAAATTCGCTCTTACCTTTGCTAGTTCTACATTTTCCTTCGTTGGTCTGGGCGGTAATGGTGGTGGCATATTTTTATGTTATATTAGTGTGGATATAAAAATAATAAAAATAATTAATTAATCGCTAACCAATCGCTAACTAAATATTATATATATAAAAAAAATATTCCTTTTAAATGGAAAATCATTAACTCATTTCTTTAATTTTCCATTGATTGTATAATTCTACTATCTTTTTATTTTCACAATATTTTTTTCTTCTCTCTTCATTTAATCGCTCTTTATTTTGATTATAATATGTTATTGATTTAATTTTCTTTTTTTCCTTTCGCTCTTCGTCAGTATACTTTCTATGTCTCCCCATCGTTGTATATAGTTAATCATTTTACTTTTTTATTTTTAAAATAAATTAAATATTATTATGAATATATTTCATTAAACTAACTCTATAATGTTATTGTTTTTATGTAATCACTCCATAATTCTTCATTGAATGAAGAACCATTTATATGAGAGTGAAACTCCTTCATATCAAATAAATCTTCAACTACTTTATTTTTCTTGTTCCACATTTTTATCAATGAAGATAAAGCCTGTTTCTGAGTTTCCTTTAATGGAGGTTTATTCTCATTAACCCACTTGACATGCTTCTTAAACTTATTCTTATAATGTTTCTCCATATTACATTTAGTTAATCATTTTATTTTTAAAATAAATTAATTATTGATATTTTTAAAATATCTTTCTATATCATCATATCTTCTTATAGTTAATTTGCAAGGTTTTCCTCCTATCATAATTTCTTGTTTTTCTGCGAAGTGGTCTCTGTGGAATTGACTTTTTTCGTGTGTGTATTTATTGAATATTTTCAATGTCTTTCCACATATACATACATAAGTCTGTTTTCTCTTTTCTTTTACATACTCTGCTCTCTTATGTTTTCTTAATTGTTTGTAATCTGTATTTTTATTATCCTCCTCGTATTTTGATAATACTTCCTTTTCGTAAAATTCTTTTGCTTGTTTCTCTGCTTCTTCTTTCGTTCTATTTTTGGTTATACCTATTGTTTTCTCTTTCTTTTTTCCATCTTCTCTCCAACTTATAACGACTCTATTTTTTTGAGTATGTATTCCACCTTTCGTAATATTTCGGATTGTATTCTTACTGATTATATATTATCTTACTTTTTTATTA
This sequence comes from Paulinella micropora, assembly GCA_019918135.1. NCBI lineage: Eukaryota > Cercozoa > Imbricatea > Euglyphida > Paulinellidae > Paulinella > Paulinella micropora. The sequence goes on along the minus strand of WBZZ01004108.1, from coordinate 29,789 downwards.
CTTAAATAATAATTCAAAAAATAAGATACATTTTTCTCTTAGTGTGCTGTAGAAGGCTGTAAGAACTAGTAAGAGGGAGCGAAAGGCAAAAATAATAATGGATCTTTGAGCGACACATGGTCGCGTCAACATCCTTCGGGATTTGTAATTGGTGGCACTATAGACTGCTAAAAATGTTATCACACAAGTGGCACCGCCACATTGTTTTCTGAGAGGATGCGAAAAAATGCTTTTTGTGTTTTCGCAGTTTCGGACAACTTTTATAAAAAAATTTATAAAATATTTTATGAATATATATATATATATAGATAAGTGTCCTATAGTAATACCTATAGTAGTGAAATTTATTGATTTTGATGCTTTGTATTGATTATCAACAGGAAGGGCGATACATTCTAGGGAGGGGGTTTTAAGGCACTAAAAACGACCATCCTAGAATGTGTATTTATCTACTAGAGAGGCGAGGAGAGGAGAGGAGAGGAGAGGTCAACAGGTAATGATTTGGTAAAAAAGGTAGTAGAGTGTGGACCAGTTTGGCTACTTTCCGGGTAAATTGAGGGAGCCGGCACAACCATTGAGCAGATTTCTGGGTAAAATGAAGAGTCCGGCCCTTGCACCCGCCTTTTTTCAAACTTAACGGCTGGCTTTCGACTGGTGTTGAGAGCAACGAAGGGGACGTGTTGGGTACGTGTCCATCCACCAAAGAAGCTATTGTTTGCTTGTTTTTTTTTTAGAAATATTCAAATCATGATCAGTGTGAGAAATGCACTGTTTTTTATCTGTTTTAACTTGTTGCCCTCATACAACTAGCTATAGTACAAATGCGATGCACGTTGCACCGGTACCCCATGAATTTCGAATTCTTAAGCTTCATGCTTCCGTGCAAAACAGATCTAGCAGATATGCTTTTACACCACATACATGGTTTTCCTGGCAAATCGACACACTGTGTTTAGTTTGTGCCTGCCTCTCATGATGTTGTAAAAGCATGAGAGGAGAGGAGAGGAGAGGAGAGGAAAACCATGTGTGTCGTGTAAAAGCATATCTGCTAGATCTGTTTTGCACGGAAGCATGAAGCTTAAGAATTCGAAATACATGGGGTGCAACGTGCATCGCATTTGTATAAGGGCAACACGTTAAAACAGATAAAAAACAGTGCATTTCTCACACTGATCATGATTTGAATATTTCTCCCAAAAACAAGCAAACAATAGTTTCTTTGATGATGAGCGTTTTTCATGATCAGTACTCACCTAATCATCGGTTATGGTGTACCTCACCTGGGGCCTCAGAGTACTTAATCCTCATCCCCAAACATCGTCGGCGCTGTCAAACAACATGCAACCCCCCCCCCCCTCTCTCTCTCTCACATACACACACACTTTCACACATACACTCTTTACCTATCACACTTTTACTCTCTCTCTCTCTCTCTCACACACACACACACACACGCTCTCTCTATTTCAACCTTGTTGCACATACGCTCCCCCACATGAACCTAGCTAGTTTACTAATCGCAAAAAAATGTTTGTGAATCGCAAAACATGTTTGTGATTCCCAACAGAATATGCGAATCGCAAACTGTTTTTGTGGTTCACATTTTATTTTGCGAATTACGAAATTGTTTGTGATTCACAAATTTTGTTGTGAATCATAAACAATTTTGCGATTCACATTTTATTCTGCGAATTACATAATTGTTTGTGATTGCAAATTTTGTTTTGAATCGCAAACAGTTTTGCGATTCACAATTGTTGGGGCCCACACTACTACTACTACCACTAGCACTGCTACCACTACTACCACTATATATACTACTACTACTACTACTACTACTACTACTAATACTACTACTACTACTACTACTACTACTACTACTACTACTTTTTGAAGCTTTTGATGAACATTGTTCAGTACTCACCTAATCCTCTGTTATGGTGTACCTCACCTGGGGCCTCTGAGTGTATCTCTCTCTCTCTCTCTCTCGTCTCTCTCTCTCTCTCTCTCCCTCTCTCTCTCTGCACTCATGCTAGTCATGCTGGGTGTTGGCTTTTCACCCCCGTCTGGATAGTGAAGGAAAGACAAACTCAGATTTCAGCTTCGATATGCATGTCTGCCTCCCTGCCTCGTTATACACATACCTACGCATACGTACACATTACATAAATACATACATACATACATACATACATGTATACATACATACATACGTACATAACATCATTCATAATATTATTATACAGGTAAGGCTGAGTTTACTCACTCGCTCGCTTGCTCACTCACTCACTCACTAGTTCACTCTCTCGCTCGCTCGCTCACTCACTCGCTTGCTCGCTCGCTCACTCGCTCGCTCGCTCGCTCACTCACTCGCACCCTCACATGAACCTAGTCTGCGAATCGCAAAACCGTTTGCGATTCACAAATTTTGTTACGAATCACAAACAGCTTTACGATTCACATTTTATTTTGCGAATTACGTAATTGTTTGCGATTCAAAAATTGTGTTGCGAATCGCAAATTGTTTTGTGATTAACAATTTTTACAGCTACTTGCGCTTGCCTATATAGGTGCCTAAATGGTCCCAACTTAACTCAGAACCCAACATGGCAATCTTCGATCTGCTCTGGCGGCTTTATGCAGGCCTTCACTAAGGACAACTTTCCTACCTGTGCGTTCGGTGAGTCCTTTTGCTTTAGATGTAGAGAGCAGAGTGCCCAAAAGCTGGATGTCTTTTGTGTTTTATTTGTGCAGCGATGCAACGTCTTACGAGTTTTTCGACTTTAATACTAAAAATAGTTCCGGTTGGCGATCGCACCAGCAGGGCGAGGTGCTGTGCCCATTGAATATATTGTCTGGCAAACGAAAAAGTACACAAAATATGCCCTTCGTACCGACTAGCGGTAGCCAAGATGCAGTCACTGTTGCGAAATCTATGTTTCGTCGCAGGAGTATATATTCAGATGTAATTATACAGTCTAAGGCAAAAGGAAAGTGACATGTGATTCATTTCCTGGGCAACGACTACTCATCATCGAATAGCAGCTTACCAAAAACATCTCCTGTTTTTCACTGAGCTTTTCAATCTGTTAATAGCCTCAGGAACTGAAACCCCCTTTTGTTATTTACCAATGTGCGTGAACATTGTAAACCATATACAGGGAAAGTGCAAGATGGAGACTTCGAGGTAGGGACAGAAGTTTTTGATGACGGACTCTTACATCTGAACCAAGGAAAAAGACTGACGCAGGAAAGTTGGGATAGGGTACTTGCATTGAGTCTGCGTTATCAGAAAACACTTGACTTGCAGGTATGATGCCAGTAGACGTTTAATACGTTAAGTTCATAATTAAAAAATATCTTCCATTTGATTTGAAACAGCACTGGAACAGGAAGCCTTTAATATATTGTGAAAATCAAAAAGAATTGCGAATCGCAACATATGTTGTGATTCACAACCAACTTTGCGAATCGCAAAATACTGTGCGAATCACAAACCATTCTGCGATTCGCAACATATTCTGCGAATCGCAGAAAAAATCTGCGATTCGCAAATTATTTTGCGATTCGCAAATAATTTTGCGTTTGTCCAAAAAAAGTTTGCAAAAATCTACAAATTTTGCGATTCGCACATAATTTCCGTAAAATATGTGACAAATTGCGAATCGCAGACAATTTTGCGGGTACGTGTCCCCGTAGTGTCTTCTTCATCTTCTTCGTCAAGCTATGACAGTAGCCAGTATGCAAGAGCTGGTGGGGGATTCGAGATGGGATTCTCAGCAGGTGAATGGCATGCATTCTATTCAAGCTCGCGGGGCTCTGGAGCACCAGGAGGCATGTATGGGTACCCGTCTGCGCCTGGATATGAACGCAGTGGCAGTCCAAACCCTTTTTTTCAGAGTAGAACTCTGAATAGTCTACCTTCGGCTAATAAGCCTGCTCAAGGACGAGGTCATGGAGGAAGTCACGGTGGAGGACACGGGGGAGGTGATAGAGGGAGACCAGGAGGGAGAGCCAGTTAAATCACCATTCCTATTTACAACCCTCAGAATCCTTTTCTTCATCCGTCTAGGCCACAAGCTCAACGTTATGCGAGGACTGTGAGGCCGGGGGTCAAGCATCCATGGATGGGATCGGAAGAACAAGGAGCGATGTTCTTTGGAAGGAGCCAACATGCATGATCCAGGCGGGATTCATTGCAGCAGGGAACAACCAAGGCCAGTGTACCAAACCTGGATGTGACAACAGATTCTGACACGACTACCCTAACCAAGAAGAGTTTGATCGAATAAGGATCACTGAGGAATACCGGGAGGCGCCCAGGCATTTTCTCATTGATCCGAGACAAACCTTGGATCTGTTTCTTCCGAAAGAACGGGAGGGACTCAAGTACGCGTGGGATGCTTGGCAACAGTATGTGGAGAAGAAGAGAGATGCCAAGGCAGCAACGTCCAAGTACTACAGGGATGAGAAAGAGCAACGTGAACGTCGTGTGCGAGAGGAAAAGGAGAAACGCGATAGGGAAAATGCGGAAAAGCGTAAACGGGAACGGGAGCATCGAGAACGACGGGACCGTGATCGAGACAGGGACCGCCGCGGTGACCGTGACCGTGATCGCAGGTCTGACTTGGATCATGGTGCTAGTCTCAGTCATGATGACTATAGGGATCGAGACATGTCGGGATATTCAAATCCGGCAGCGTTCAGCATCAACCTGCCACAGGCAGCCCTTCAAAGCATGCTGACTGGTAATTTACTAGTCTCGGAATCAGTTCAGCACAAGGATGCTGGTGTGTCAGGAGCCTTACCCGGATCGGCTAGCAGAGAAAGATATAGTATTGAGGTCATCTCGGACAAGTCAGGTCCTGGACGACAAGAGTTCCTCAAATATACGCACAAAGATCGGATCAAACAAATCGAGGATTTCGGAAAGCGCGTGAAGCTCGGGAAGCACATGAACTGCTTGTGTTGCAGGAGGAGGGTCGAGAGATAAAGGCCAAGGCAAGTAAGAAGGCCACAAAGCCTGAGTTCGAGTGGAAGAAGGTTGACAAAACCTTGAGCAAGACACGATGTTTATTATTATAGGTGTCTGCCGCAGCGACCTGAGGACGCATTCGTTGATACAGACGTTGTAGTAGGACAATTAGATCCGAAACGAGAAAAGGAAACAACGATCTCGAATCCGAATTTTGAGGATTAGTGGATCTTTATTAAGGATGACTACGATGGAAAAGTAGTGGAGATTCCCATATATTACTCCCAAGAGGAGATGGTTACCGCTAAAAGACTGAATAAGTCACAAGCAAGGGACAACGCTGATTCGAACCAGAAGGCTTGTGAAGCCGAAAGGGCCTCTGGGAAGTCAAAAGTGTGTAGTCATCGGAACTCACATGACCCTGGTTCAGAGGAAGCAAGTCCCGATAAGGGTATTAACAGAAAACAGGAAGCGGAACCGGATCGTGGACATGTACCGAGAGAGAGAGAGAGAGAGAGAGAGAGAGAGAGAGAGAGTCCGTAGAGACTTGTTAAAGTTAAAGATGGGATCAGTAAATGCTGCGGCAAAACCATTGTTCGAATCTCATTCGGATCTACTCTTTACTAAGTTGTATTTAGAGGGACCGGACGAAGAATGTAAAGTAGGGAATGCTACCATGGCTTCCATCAATGTAGTAGGCCAAGAGTTCATTCAGCGATATCAGAACAAGAGCTACCAGTGGGATTTCTTTAAAGGTGGAGGACGAGTCAAGGGAGTCGGTGGAGATGCCCCAGTGACGGGTTACGTGTTTCTGAACATCTTGTTGAAAGATGGAACTTCGCACAGGCTCAAGTTTTGGATAGTTCCGAATTTCGATGGACCAATCCTGATCTCTCTAAACGGACTCAAACAAATGAGAACGCGGATCCATACATACGAAAACCACGTATATTATGGAAACGTGAGATACGAGATTGAACCAGACCGGAAATATTGGAGCTTCGTTACAAGTTGTAAAGGTAAAGTGGATCACTCATTCTTTACCCAAGCAAAGGTGGAGAATTTGCATCCGTCTATGGATGAGATGGAGGACCGAGTGTTCATGACAGACTTAAGCATGGAGGACTCTGAGGACAATTGGACCCAGATGGAAATCGGGGAAGAGGACTCAGATATGGAACCGGATCGACACATGATTCTGGAGTCAATCCAGAGAAGGTTGGATTACCTGGAGACCGAGAAACACAAGCTCTTAGATGGTTTAAATTGGAAGGCTGTTCATGTGGATGGCGAGCATGTCAACATTGACAACTACGAAAGTGTGGATTCTGACGTAGTATGGAATGTAACCATGAACGCGGCCCAGAAGAAAGAAGAAACAATTCAAGAGTTTCTGACAGCTAAGTGGGGAGTAGAGCCTCATCTGCCTCATTGGATCAAGGAGATCAAGAGGGCGTTAAAGAATCGAGTATCGGTCACTAAGATGACTATTGTTGTACCTGTTGGAACGAGGAAAGAAATGTGGTGGAACGATATTGAAGACTACATGATCCATGATCCGATCCCGATTCCTTGCAGAGGCAGAAAGCTCATCATGCATGTCATTTGGGACAAAAGAACAAGCATTCGATTGGAGGCAACTGCTTCTCGAAAGATTGATGTCCGATGTTAGAAAAAGTGCGTTTAGTCAGATATCGGGGATCTATCACAAGACGCATGGCCTACAATTCGCAATGGTCATGGATCAGATTTGTGGTCTCGCAAAGGACGAGAAAGTTCAAAGGGAGGAATACAACAGTGACATGAGCTTTGACAAATGGGAACAGCGCAAAAGTTCTGACTACAAGGATGTATGGAAGTCAATCAGCCCGGAAGATAAAGCTAAAGCGCTCAATGAAGCAAAGGAGATCCTGGGAGAAAAGAAAAGCTCATGGAAAGGTTCGGCCAAGTTCAAGGCAAAGCTGAAGGACACACTTGATGAAGGGATCGAGGCGTTTGGACCATTGGAGTCTGGATCAGTCAAGGACTTTGAGGTCAATTTCGAGCAGAAACCAGGGGACTACATGAAAGGGAAGTCCAGAGGCAGACTTAGTTATCATGAGGAAAAGATCGCGAAAGAGATCATTGAGGACCTACATGATCGAGATTTGATAGAGGAGAGACTGTCGGAAATCTCATCTCCTGTGACCATGGCCCCGAAACCAGATGGAACACTCAGGCTCTGTATCAACTATTTCCGGATCAACAAAATGATCATGGATATCGACACACCGGTACCGGACATCAAACAAGCTATTAATAGCTTATATGGAGCAAAGATTTATTCAACGCTTGATCTCAAGAACGGATTCTGGCAGATCCCAATATCGGAAAGAAGCCGATGGTTGACAGCTTTTTCAATCGGGATGAAGACGTACGTGTGGAAAGTGCTACCTATGGGACTTAAGGTCTCACCGGGGGTATTCCAGAAGGCAATGACCACTATGCTTGGTGACAAGTATGAGGACAAGAGTTTTACGGAAAAGTATGGCAATACGGAAGTCTATGCTTTTTGTTATATTGATGACGTGATCATATTTTCAAAGACGGAGGATGATCATGTGGAACACGTCAGAGATGTATTAAGGCGAGTCAAAGCCTTTGGACTCAAGTTGAACCCGAAGAAGTGTGAGTTTGCGCAGGACTCTATTACTTATTTGGGATACCAGATCTCTCAAGGAAAATGTGCGATTTCGAACAAGAAGAGAAACGCAGTAGCTGAGATGGAGATGCCCAAGACTAAGTCAGAGTTGCATTCATTTGTCTCATGGGCTCAGTACTATGGGGAATTTATTCCGAGGTTTGCAGACGAAGTTTAATGTATCCGGGAATTCCTAAAGAATGGAAATGCTGAAGGGTCATGGCCAGCTCCAGTGATAAGGACTATAAACTGGCTCAAAGAAGAGCTATCAAGGGACCCGAAGGAGGGAGGCCGGGTACTGATGTTACCGGGTTGGAAGAAACCGTTTGTCCTAGACACGGATGCATCGGGCTATGCGATTGGAGGAGTCTTACAACAAATGGATGAGGTATCGGGTATACTAAGACCCGTCACGTTCATTAGTAGACAACTGTCAAAGGAAGAAAGACAGTATTGTACAAGACACCGGGAAACGCTAGCTATCGTTTGGGCCTTCAGAAGGCTAAGGGGATACTTGTGGGGAGCCAAGAACACGTTGGTGAGAACGGACCATCACAACTTGAAATGGCTCATGAGTCAGAATCAGAAGGGGCGATTAGCCAGATGGCAACAGGAACTGGCGGAATACCACTTCACTATCGAGTATCTGAAAAGAAAGGACAATGTCAAGGCGGATACAATGTCCCGTCAAGGCAAGGACAAGATTGAACAGGAGGAAATTAAGGAAGACGAAGTCTACTCAATCAGAGTAAGACTGGAGAATCCTGTTCATGATGGCACAGGCTATGCCCGATTCAGATTCACGACACCGGAGTCTGTTTTCGTGATGTCAGGATGCACCCTATCCTTGGAGGAACTGGAGAATGATCGTGACTTTGACAAGAAGAAATCCAGAGGGTTAGTGTGTTACAAGGGGGACAATTGGAAAACCTCAGTTCATTTTGTATCAGAGGAAGCATACGCCTTTCAAGCGGCCACTGAACCATTACCGGATATCTGTTGTAAGGACTATCTAGACAGTAGAATCTATGAAGTCTACGATGAGATGCTGTGGAAAGAAGTGAGAAGGCGGACTCATTTTACGACACGGAAGATGTCATGGATTACGAGAAATCCTGGAAGGAGGTTTCAGAGGAGTCAGCTTTTCCGGATCATGGAGGACTAGTATATCCTCTAGAAGGGAAATCATTGGAAGACCGGGTGGAAGACCTAGGAGACCAACATCCCGACCGAGCTGCACTCGCACAAGAGGATAGGCTGGATATCAGAATTGCTTCTGTGGAGGCCTTCAAAAGACTGACAAAGTCAGATGCGGTATATAAGGAGCTCGTGGAACACATGCTCAACCCGTCAGGAAAGACTCTGACAGAAAAGATCAAGAATCAGATGAAATATCTGATGTGGAAGGATGATCTTATCTGGTTTAAGGGCCCAGGAGGAGCATACGAGAAGCAGGAGGACAAATGGACAATTTGGGTTCCAAACGATTTGAGAATGCACATTCTGGTGGCAGCTCACCATTGTCCGTTATCGAGCCATCCAGGATTTGAGCGGATGAAATGGGCGGTTATGCGCAAGTTTTGGTGGCATGGAATGACCAAACAGATCACGAGGTTCGTGGAAGGATGTGTTCATTGTAAAAGAGCGAAAACGGTATATCAACCGAACAAGGGACACCTGATGGAGTTCGACCTGTCGGCGGACATCTTTGATGTGATTGATATTGACCATGTGGGACCCTTACCAGAATCAGTGGATGGATTCAAGTATGTTTTGACGATTATAGACAGGGCATCTAACTACGTCATTACTGTTCCAGTCAAAGATGAGACCAAAGAGTCTACGATCAAGGCACTCATTGACCGTGTATTTTCCAGGATAGGAGTACCCAGGAAAATTACATCAGATTGCCATAAGACATTTATCAACTGGCTCTCTCTGAGGAACTTGGCAAGTACTACGGGTTCAAGTGGAAGTACGTGACAGCCTACAATCCTAGGGCTAATGGGAAAATTGAAACAGTCCATAGAACACTCAAGGCCGCGGTCAAGACGTATTGCATGCAGAAACAGACAGTTTGGCCAGAAGTCATACGATCTTTCACATTTTCGATGAACAACTTGCCATCGTCGTCGTTGGAGGCCCGGAGAAGCTCAGCCCGAATCAGTTAGTTCATGGGAGGGTGTTGAACACACCAATGGCAAACTTGAGACCGGGAGACAAGTGGGAGCCTCATGAGCTCATGGGAGTCCGACTGAGAGCTATTGCTGAGGCCAAGGAGTACGTGACAAGAGCCAGAGAACAGGCTAGTAAGAAACAAGACGAAAAGCAGGAGAATAAGTTCAAACATCCGGAGTTCCAGATTGGGGACACAGTTTTACTGTATGTACCTCACATCCCGGTGGGAATCAGGGACAAGGTTTATTGTAAATGGCAAGGACAATATCAAATCAAGCAACGCACAGGAGCCTATGACTATAAGATAGTACCCTCTTGAAAAGGGGAGGGAACAGATCGTTCATGTCAGAAGGTTGGTGAAATTTGCGCCTTATCTGTTGGATTTTGAGTCGGAAGCAGAAGCTCTTGGCAGGATACAATATGGATTCAAGAACCCACCAAAGGTGGATGAGAAAGAGGCTGAAAAGAACACCAATTTTCAGATTGGAGATGAGGAGATTGCGGAAGAGCATAAGAGGGAACAAAGCAGACAAGCTGTTCAAAGAGCAGGACTCTTCAAGACAGAGGATTCAGAGATCAAGGTGGGATCGATACCGATGGATACGGAAGAGGAATCAAGTCCTGAACCGACGGAGACAGAGGAAGTCAAAAGAGATCGTTTAGATCATAAGCATTCAAAGCTCGAACCAATCGGAAAGTTATGGTTATATGGTCAAGACACTGGAGGGATCAAGTGGAGACAAGGATCCTTTTACCTTATGAAGCCTAATCAGAAATCCGTCGGAGATGATACGTTTGATGATCTGTATTTGTTAAAGATTGTTGGAAAGTTACCTTCAAAAGAGGAAAGAACGTTGGGGATTACACCCGTCATGCAATTCTGGACGAGTGAGGAGGCTGTGGAAAAGCCGAAGGAAAGAACATATCTACCAGTTTATGTAGATTCAAAGGGAAAAGAGATCTGGGACGGGACGATCAAAGAGGATGATGAGGATTTCACGCCTTGGACTATTCAAGAGAGTCCAAGATTGGTACTCAATGCTCCTTTTGATTTGACCCCGGATATGCAGATTCCAGAACGGATATGCGGGATATTCTGTTGGATTCTGATTTACCTTTTGAATATGTCGGAGCCCCACCTTATGACAAGGTTACCAGAGGAAAGAAATGTAAGAAGTTGAAGCCTGAAAAAGAGGCTGATAACGGGAGGAAACCAGGAAGGCACAGGAAAGTTAATATTGGAAAGCATCCGAGAGATAAGACTGAAAAGTCAAGTTCCGGAAGAACCAGAAAACGCGGTTGGGTTAAGTAGCTACGCATTTTTCTAGGTAGGAATACCTAAGAAAAATAGCATAAGCTTGTCCAAGGGAGCAATTTTCTTCATGGAAACGGTGATGTTATTTCTGTTCTTTGTCACATTGATGATATGCAGGATTAGGTATCCTTTTTGCGGGGACAAGTCGTCTCAAGTGTTCAAGTGGAGGATAATTTTATTTGCCCGAGAGAGGGAACTCGATCATAATTTGCTAACGCATTTATTATCGGGGGGGGGGGGGGGGGCTGCGGATTTAGGTTTAGACTGATGCTCTAGCATACGTGAAATAAGTAGTCGTGATGTGTCGTTTAAATTTTTCAAATCCTCTTTTCTCACAAGTCTGATTTTTCGGAGAGGGGATTGTTACCGGCCCATCATAATGACTATATTTTTAGACCTGAACACTATGAATTGCCATTATTTAAGGAAACTCATCCGGTCTATCGTAACAAAAATGTTAATTCTCTGTTTTACTCCGCCCCTTTTTACAAGGAAGGTACAGGGAAGAACAGAGGACGTTCTCATTAAAGGCCATATATATCGTCACATATTTATCGGCATGGCAACTCAGTGTCATAACTTGTATTACTATCAATAGTTGTCACAAGTTGACTACGTTTTCAAGGCAACTGCCGTTAACAGATAAATTTATTTCCTTTTTACTTTCCGTTAACTTTTCAAGTTTCAACTTTCAGTGACTCCGAAATTGCATTTTTCTCCCGGATGATAGGAGTCTATCTTTTTCCCCACCTTTTTTCCGGTCACGGTTCCAGTCATAGGAAATAATATCGATAGGTCGAAACTCAGCAATTGCCTAAATTCCCTTATCCAATCCGGAAAAGTGGCAACCCAGCTGATTTTTGCTCTTTCTCAGACTGACCAGGCTTGAAAATTTCTAAATGCTACATAACGGCCGCTTACCAACTCGAAATCTTCTCGTTAGTTCGCAGAATTTGTATTGTTTCGCAAGGGACAAACAGTCTGTCATGCAAGTGTACTGAATAAACTGGAATAGACCGATCCAGAGTCTTTTGGTAAACTTCCCTGACCTCGGAAATATTTTGAGGTCAAGTGACAGCCGTGCGCGTATTCAAGTGCATGCCGGTGGGTTATTTCCTCGCAGGGGGTTCGTCAAGATTTA
>WBZZ01004108.1:0-10000 GCA_019918135.1 Paulinella micropora | reverse complement strand
TATTGGACACCGTGATACCCCAGTGGTCAAGTTCTACCATCTGTGCCCTGTCGCCAGTTCGATTCCCGTCGGTGCCACCAGTATTTTCATTGAACATACCGGTCTATTTCTGGACCAGTATTTTCATTGAACATACCGGCCCGTCTGGAAGTGTTGGAACTGCCCTTGCGGGGGTGTCATTAGAGCTTATCGTCAATTCTTCGTACTCCCCTCACGGGTGAGACGATGGAGGCGAATGTGCAGAAATACATCAGCCATTGACAGAGAAGCACTATTATTATTATTATTTTTATTATTATTATTATTATTATTATTATTATTATTATTATTATTATTATTATTATTATTATTATTATTATTATTATTATTATTGTTGTTACAGTAAGCAAGGTTTAATGAGAAAGAGACGATAGAAAAAAAAGAAGAGCCTAATTCAAAAGAATTCTGGTTCTTTTTTTTCCACCACTTAGAATTTTAATCATTAGTGTGTTGAACTTGTAGTAAACTCAATAATAAAATGAAACACAGGCCCAAGTGTCTTTTGGGTGAAGGAGCGAAGTCGGGATATCAGGCTCACGCCCATATACTAACTGATATGGCGAGATTGAGCTCTTCGAGCCTCCTAACGCCGTAGAGGGTAGACAGTTCATTGCAAACGCAAATGATGGTGCTGCCTCGACCCATGCTCTTTGATTCTCCTTCTTCGTGCAATACATCTTTAGCGAGGCTTTGAGGGGTCTGTGTACTCGCTCGATTTTCCCATTTGCTCGCGGGTTATAGGCAGTAACATATTGCCATTTCATCCCGTAATACTTAGATAGTTTGTCGATGACCTCGTTATTAAAGTCCGAGCCTCGATCAGAACATATCTTTCTTGGTCCTCTATCTGTGAGATGATCCTATCGATCAGCGCCTCGGCCGTCGTCTTGCCGGTAACGTCTTTGACAGGGATGATCCACACATAGTTGGTGGCTCTGTCAATAGCCGTGAGGAGGTATTTGTAACCATCCTTCGATTCTGGGAAAGGTCCCACATGATCAATGTGTATAAACTCAAACATCCCCGCATGAAGAGGAAATTCGCCAATCAGGCCGAAATTTGCCTTCAGTGGTGTTTTGTTTATCTTGCACGGGATGCATGCATCCACCGCCTGATCTATCTCCTCCTTCATCTTCTTCCACCAGAATCGCCTCGCTACGAACATGTGAGTTCGTTGTCGACCCGGATGCGCCAAAAGTGGGCAATTGTGGGCTGCGACAAATATAAATCGTCTCAGACTCTCCGGTACCCAAAGGGTCCATTTGTCCGGCTGTGACGCATAGCGACCATAAAGGCCCTTGTACCGCAGTAGACCATCTCTCCATCCCATCTCCTTCATCTGATCTTTTATCGCTTTCGTCATCTTCAGCTCATCCGGGTTCTGATATAACTGTATGAGTTCCTTAAACTCCGGATCTTGAGCCTGTTGTTGCCTCCATGCGGTAGGCGAGGCTATATGGATAGTACCATCTTCTAGCCGTATCCCGATTCTTTCCGGGTCATCGTCTAGGTCACTTCTCCGCTCTTGAGGAGGCTCCGCATAAACTTCCTGCGTCTCCTCTTCCTCTCTTATGTTCGCCTTCGCATTCTCATATACCTCATAGGACCACTCAGCGTCCTCCTGGGTATGTAGCTCACAACATATCCCGTGATCCGGGCCTTGTGGACTGTACCGTAGACCTGTGCGTTCATATCGGACTCCACTCGCCATCTCCATCGCCTCAATGTGGCTGACCTCATACACCTTGTCAGCGGACAAGTCTTCCATCTCCACCGTGGACACCAACGCCGATACTTCTGAGTTAAACTCTAGCCTAGAGAGGCTATCAGCGACCACATTTTGCTTTCCCGGTAGATGGACCGTTGTAAAATCGAAACAAGACAAGAACGCTTGCCACCGCGCCAGCCGTCCAGTCTGTTCATGATTCATCAACCATAACAGGTTATGATGATCAGTTCTGACAGTAAATTGAGGTCCTCCCCACAAATACTCTCTGAGCCTCTTGAGGACCCATACTACCGCCAACGCCTCTCTTTGCCTTGTGCAATAGTTTCTCTCCGCCGCACACAACTTTCTACTAATAAACATGATTGGGCGTAATTTCTTCTCCTCATCCTCTTGTTGTAATACAGCCCCAATCGCAAACTTAGATGCGTCTGTATCGACTACGAATTGTTTCGTAAAGTCAGGCATCGTTAACACCAGTCCTCCGTCTTTCGGGTCTTTATAAAAAAGATCTTTGAGCGCATGAAACGCTTGCAAAGCCTCTTCGCCCCACTTCTCAAAGTCTCCGAAATCTATCATTTTCTCCAACTTAGCCCGTGTTGCACCCCAATCGGGTATAAACTTGCTATAGTATTGCGCCATCGCAAGGAATGAGTGCAATTCAGTGCGGTTCTTTGGTATCGGTCGATTCATAATCTCCTCCCTCTTCTCTTTGGATATCGAGACTCGATTATGGGAGATCTCGTACCCTAAGTATGTCACACTTGTCTTGGCAAGTTGACACTTCTTTAGATTGCACTTCAGGCCAAAAACTCCGATGCGCCTGCTCCTCCAAGCCTAAGTCCTCTTCCGATACATCATCTAGGCCCGTCTTTTCATACGTGACCGTGTCCGGCTCATCATCTTTACCGAGCTCCACCAGCATGTCAATGAGTCTCGCGTATTGCAAAGGAGCTTTACGGGTGTAAAAACCATCAAAGCATGTGAATGCTTGCGGTATCAATTTCAACTTGTCGAGGTCTCTGAGCTTCCGCTTGTATGCACTGCTCTGTTCACGAGTTCCCATACGACAAGCCACCACTAGCTGTTGCTTGCGAGAGGGTACCGGTATAGGATGATCAATAAGCCGGTCCCTTATTTCCTGCGCCCATATCGCCTTCTCATTATATGGCAGGATAATAGTATACGGCTTATTATTTTCGAATAAAGTCCGTAAGCATTTCTTCAATTCAGTTAGTGAACGCAGCCACGTCGGCTCGTCACCCCAGAAATCAGTAATAAAACTTTTAATAGTTTCTGGTGGAGTATCCGGGATTCGCCCCGTTCTTCTTGGTACAAACGCCTCCCTTTTTTCTTCTCCTACTTTCGCATGGAAACAGTATCAGTCAGTAATATGGACATCTGTTCCTACTCCTTCCGCGAATCTCGCCGACGACGGGCTTCTTTGTGCGACACATATAATCTCCTCCTTTCGCTTCTCGATTAAGTCATCAATAGACTTTTTGTCCCAATGGCATGTCGGAACTGTGACAGTGCACACTTGGGATTCCCAATTGTCGGTCCAGGACAGCTCATCCGGTCTTACGACATGGGGGTGAACGTACACCTCAAGTGCCTCATGTGCGATGGCCATCTTTTTGTGATCCGTCGCTAGACTCAGCTCATAAGCCTCATAAGAGTCAGTAGCGTTAAAGGGATCAATATCGCTCTTTTCTCCTCTTTTTACTCCATATATCACTCGCCGTGCGGCGCAATCAATCACAGCCCCCATCGTAGCCAATTGGTCATACGATAGTAATATTGACCCGTGGTAACCGGGGACGACATAGAGGTCCATACGGTATACTCGTGCGGATTTTAATTTAAAGGTCAGTGTGATGATTCCCGTGATGACCGTCCGGCTACCCACTCCCTTCAGAGTGCCAGTCGAATTTTTCATATTTCCGTCCACCCAGTCCCGGTATCGATTAAAAAACTTCCGGCCGACAATATTAATATTCGCCATCGTATCATTACCAACTTTTAATATTGTCTTCCAATGTTTCACAATAAAGTTCCGTATAACACAGAGCATCGGGCCTGTGTATATTGGCTGCGAGAACAAGAACTTTACGTTCCAAATTTTGGAGTCTTGTCTCTAAGGTTTTCAACTCCTCCTTCTTCTCCTCCTGCTTCACCTCATTAAGATTTTTATTATTCTGCGGTACTGGTGCGTTTACTATGTGAGCGACATTGTCTTGTGGTACTTGAGTACACACATTGTCTTTTTGCTCGCCACCCGCCGCGACCGTAGACATTGAGTCTGTTCGTGGTTGTTTGCTTGGCCGAGGCGATACGTCTGCCATTGGCCTCCTCGCCTCCATCGCAAGTCTCGCCTTCCTATTTGCATCAGTTATCATTGGTAACCGCGATGTATGAACGGGTATGAGACTACCTTGGGGCTGCAGTCTCTGTGTACCCACATTTTTGTATTCAGATTGAGGAAGCGTTGGCCCAGTCTGCACAACAGCATTAGAAAGCACTGTGACTTTAGGGTTAAACTTCACAGTCTTCTCCTTCCTCTCTTCTTCCCCCTCCAGTCATTCCACCACCTCGAAACGATTACCTTGTAGTGTCCGGGTGGGATGACGTATCGGTCTCCGAGGCAGTGTTGTAGGCCTGAGCTCGACCGAAATTCGGGTTGGAGCTTGCCCATGAGCCTCCTCCTCCTCTTGGTGGGGGGCTGGAGCTCGAACAGCTCTCCCTCCATAAGGGGTATATCCCCGACCTCCTCCTCTTCCTCCCTGAGGGGTTCCCTGCCACCTCGAGGCTCCTCTCCATGTTCCTCGTCCTCCTCCTCGTCCTCCTCCTCGTCCTCCTCCTCGTCCTCCTGCTCCTGCTCCTCCTCCTCGTCCTCTTTGAGAGGCCTTTAAGTTCTTTTGTCTCTCCCTTTCCTCCTTCTCCTTCATCCTCTCCACATAGGCAAAGATCGCCTCTCGTAACTCCTCATCATCACACATATTGGCGTACCAACCTTCGTTCGCAGCGGCAATCTGAAGCATGTTGAAAAGGCCCGGTTCCTTGCCTTCCGTCCTGCTCAGAAAATTTGCCCTTGCTGTTGGGTTCTGCCTATCATGATTGAAAGAGCAGTCTCTGTTCTCCATCTGTGCCTTACACTGCAAGCCCGCGAACCACCTCCAACATGCGGTCTTCAGGTCTGGCTCTCTCTGTCTCTTCCAACCGGCAACTCTGTTTGTGTACGTGGCTTGTGCGCCAACAGGTACACCGCCTGCCTGTGCCGTATGTGCCTCCGTGAGCGAGTCCATGCTTGAGCATGCACTCATCACTTCTTGAAACAGTGCTGACGGAGCAACGCTTTGAACCGTATTTTCGAACACGTGTGTCTCGAGGAAGTTCTTGGACTTCACTGAGCTAAACGTCGAGCATTGTTGTATGAGCTGAGTAAGCTTGCTCGGGTTAACTGTGTAACGCCGAAAAGAAACAGAGGATGATCGACTTGCGGCCATAGAATAGCCCATAGGAGGAAACTACCTCCGTAAGGGTCGCCGCCAAGCCAACAGCACTCCTCAAACTCATCGCCACTGTCTCAAAGATTTCAAATCCTATGAGAGTACCAGTGCAGAGATGCTGGTATCCATGAGATTGAAAATATGAAATGAGTGTGGCCACCGCCAGTTCACACTGAGCGTCTAGGCCTGTTGCATTGTTTCTCTTAATCTCCTCCTTCTTTCTCAAAAACTTGTACTGTGTCAGATCGAATCCCTCCGAGACTAGATTTTGGTCAAAAACAGTAACAAGGGCCTCGTATTCCTGCGTTTCGTCGCAAGGAAAAGCCTTCATGCAGGCATTGATCTCTTTGAGCTTGCTCAAAAGCGAAGCATCAGAGTCTTTGTCTGAGCTCGTCTTGGCATATAGTATGAGACTTGCCACTCCTCCTTTCTTCCCCTTGAAGGCATTTATGATATTTTGTCTGTCCTTCTTCTCCGTGTTTGTGACCACCACCGTAGTTGAGCCCGGGGGTGCAGGGGCTGGTGGGGCAGGAGCTGGTGGGGTCAAATATGTCGGAGGGTGTGCCTTTGCACCACTCACTTTTGCTTTCATTCTTTCCAGTCTCATCGTCTTCTCGAACTCCGCCTTCTCTTTCGCCTTCTTCTTCTCAGATATCACCAGCTTTTGAGCATGAGTGATAAAGGCCACCAATTCAGAAGCAGATCTGAGAAAATTATATTTCTCCACATATTGGTCAACACCTGCTTTGTTGGCGACCGGTGGTGCGTTACTAAGTGATTTAAGGACAGAGTGATCCTTGGTAGGAATCCATCTCTTCCATGCCTCCTTATGCAGTAACGCACCCATCAACAGTCTGATCTTGGTCAGAACTCTGTCGGTCTTCTCTAACTCATTAATCACAGGATGAGTTTCTCCTGCTGCCTTAATGCTTTTTTCCATCTCTGCCTTCCCCTCCTCCAAGGCCTTCATTTCCATCGTAAAAAAATGAAATATGCCACTCGAGTTTTTCGAACCCAGATTGGTGTTCATTTTTGTTACATCGACTGCCTCCTGACCAGTCGCGAGGAATCTGGCTATTGCTCTTGGGTGTGTGTACTGGTAACCCTCACATCGTGGGCCGTATGAACGTTCCCAAATCAGGGTTTGAGTGTACACCCCAAAGATAGCATCGAGTAATTCAAGGTGGGTGTGTGTGTCCCCAAACTTGATATGCTGTATCTTCTTTCTCTTTTCTGGATCAGAGACCAGTTTGCCGAGGAGCTGTGCTGTGTTTGATAATAGGATATAGACATCCTTTTTAGCACGACCTTTCTCTCTTCTTTGATCCTGAGGGATCCACACATAGGTATCCTTCTCTCCCCCCATCTTGTTATCAAACTCTTCTTTAGTGAGGTCATAGTGGTCTTGCACCCACTGTTGTTCCTCCACTGTGATCTCCTCTCCATCACTATGAATCAAGTCGATCATTTTTCGTCCTCCTCCTCCCGTGTAGGCAGGTGGTAAGGGATTACCATATGCTCCTCCTCCTCCCGTCTCTTCTTGTTCAAATCCTCCTTCATCTTCGTCTCCTCCATATCTTCCTTCATCATCCCAGCCCTCTTCTACTCCTCCTCCTACTCCTTCATCTCCTCCTCCTCCTCCTCCTTCATTCAGTCCTCTTCCTCCTCCTCCTCCTGCTTCTTCTTCTTCTCTTCTTTGTTCTGCCTCCGAGAATTCACTCACTTCGGCGGTCTCTGTCGACATGATGTCGTAGTAGTAATTAACAGGAGGACAGTGTCAGCTCCTATGTTTGGTTTTTGTTCGTTTGTGTTCGGTTCCTCCTTCAGTCGATTGACTAGTGAAGAGAGAAACTAATAGAGAGGGTAGAGTGAGATTCCCTGTCCTCTATGAAACACTGTTTGTATGTTTGTTTTTGTTTGAGAAAAATAGTCTTTGAGACTTTCTCCGATTTCTTGTTCTCCTTACTCAGATTACTTTCTCCTCCTTCTTTTCTATATTGTATCTAGTATGAGGCACTTGGACCTACACACAGATAGTAATAGAGAAGCTAGAAAAGCTCTCCTTGAGAAGTCGACAGTCGGTCGGATAGGTTCTCAGACCTACCTTTAGAAAACGATCAGAGAGTTGCAAAAATACTCTGACGTATGTGTGAGATAATGCAGATAAATGCACAAACTAGAAGGGTAGAGTGTTGTGCTCCTGTCCCTATGCTTGTTTGTGTTTTGTGTGTGTTCCTTCACTCTTCTGTCCACCTCCTTCTTCTTGGTCTCTGTGTGAGAACAGCAAGAACGACAGAGAGTTTGTATCTGATGTCTCCTTGTGAGCACACAGATATGGATTGGGCTAGAGGGTACGAGACACCTGCTTGAGACCAATCAAATTATTTGTTTTGTGAAAGGGTTATGAGGGAGCTATTACTTGTTTTCGTCTGACGTCCCCGTGTGAGACAGGTCAGTGAAAATTCACTCTGTTGCCTGTGTGGCAAAGCAGAAAGAAATCACCTAGTGATGTGGACTCCAAATGTAATGCCCCCAACGATAGCTCGTAAAAAGTCGGTAATACAACCAAACACAGTCCTCAAAAGATGAGAATGATGTCTCATTATATTAGCTCAGTGAAGCCAAGAAAGGAAAACGGCAACAGACCAGGAATAAAATGGCATCAGGTCCAATCCGGACAAATAATACTGAAAAACAAGCTGGTGCACCTGTCACCAGGAAAAGGTACTTTTTACCGGCTATCCGGGGGGTGATGCCTGCAGCTTTGCTTTTTGTTTTTCGTGATATTTCAAAAATGTTATTAAATTTCACTGCTTTGTGGCTTGCTCACAACATGCAAAACATTTCATTATACAATTCATTATTCTTTCATAAATGTGAATTTTTTTACTGCGTTCACATGAATTCGATCATTTGTTTCGAATGAAATATATGTGTTCCTGCTCTTTCGTTTTGTTGCTAGTCTTTCACTGACCTCCCCAACACTTAACTTTAAACATGTTTAGTTTTCATAATTATCTGTGATTGAAAATTTATTTTTTCCTGATAAATATATATATTTTTCTTATTTATGCACAAGAGCTTCTTGGGGGCAGTGATAGGTTGACAAAACATCACACATTTCACTTTGTTTTGTAGCTATTTGTTGCTCACACTCCCTGACGCAAGCATAGCAAACTAGATAGTAAATAGAGCTTTGTTATTTGTGTATTCACATCATCGAAAACTGTCACTTTTTTTAAATATCTTGCTTGCTGTTTTGAGGGTTCATAAGTTCAACCGAAAATATTAGAATTTATGAAGAAAATGATCAGAAGAAAATTTGAGGGTGCATATTATGACCCCAGTGGATATTGTTCCACATGGGTACATTTAAAACTAACATATTTCCTTGAATTAATATTTGTTTGAAATCGCTCAAACGACGATGACCATATGGTATGAGGGGTAAAAATGACCTTGGGGCGGGGGCCCTCAGACACTAAGGCAAGCGCCTTCTGACTTTTTTTAATAATTTTTTTTTTACTTTTGGGGACCGGAAAACAAAGTTTAATAATAATATTAATACAATTTGATGATTCTATTATTCTTTTCTGATGAAAAATGTTAATAATTATGGATACCACATGGTATCCATGCTCATACACATAGACAACAGTGTCCGACTCACACTTGAGTCATAGTCATTTTTAGGCTGATGCCGCGTGGCATCACTGTCTTTGAGAGGGTGTCTAAGCGCGTTTGCGCTTCTTGGAGAGGGGCTTGCCGTGCTGTTTATGCCAGGCGTGACACGTACGTCCTTTAGAGTTACACAGAGGCATGTTTGGTCCACAGGTCGCGCAGTAATACTCGGTAAAATTCACCTTACTCTCTGCGTACGCATACAGGCACACACTGCATCTACGTCTCTTCGCACGCTCTAAACTACCAGGGAAGGCGTCACCTGCCTCCACCTTCTTCTTAACTTTATCTCCCTGAACGGTCATTGGATACCTGGACAGAAGCATGCATGAGGGTGGGTTGGGGTCGACGCTACCTTCTACCACAAGGGGGAGGGGGGGGGGGGGCAAGAATAGCATCTATTTCAGCCTCATTGACCTTCCTTAACAGCCCTTTCGCAACCAAGGATTTGAAATACCCCGGCCTGCCATCACCTTTCATGAGATTAAGATTGGCCAAAACAGTGACAGAAAATTTGAGATAATGTCTGCACGCGTTGGTGAGAATGAAGTCAATCAAAATGAAAAAATCTACCTTAGCCCAATCATGGGTAGCAATAGAGAGGTTGAGAGAATTGGACCCGTGGCGGGCGGCATTGAACATATCGACAGCGTTAAAAACTGAATAATACAAAGCTACGGCCTGGCAGCGCGGGACTTGCGGCTGTGACTGAGAAAAACGCGCATTCCGAGGTTTACCCTCCAAAGTAGTAGAACAAGTAGCTATAATCTGCTGCTGATTATGATCGTTCTGGTTGACTGCGAGCAGCTTAATCCCATCCTTTTCGCATGTAGCTGAGGCTAAATCCCCCTTGGCCCCGCCCCTTGAGCTATGAAGTAACCTCACTGGAAACCCTGCGTGCGCAGTTCTTAACCATGCCCACAAAATCACATCCCCTTTTTTTCATCTCGATGGCTGTTTTGACAGAGGCAAACCACGAATCACCTACAAAGATGCGGCCCGTTCCCCACCACGGCTTCGTTAACCTAAGCGTAGTTCCAGTAGT
>WBZZ01004107.1:0-82639 GCA_019918135.1 Paulinella micropora | reverse complement strand
CGAGTCTGTCGAGAATCCAGGGGCTCCGGTTGGACGCTGGGGGCCTGGTGCCCGGACGAGGTAGGAGAGGAGGGGGACAGGGGTCTGGGTCGGTCCCTTGGGTGGGGATGAGGGGTCCACATGGAATCGCAGTCACCCGTCTGGATAAGACGACGTGGAGGACTTCGCTTCCTTTCCCGTTGGCTGGGGACGGGAGGGTCTGAGTCCCACCCTTCTCCTGTCTGGGAAGGAAGCAACGCCGTTATCCCTACCCTGTATGCTAGCACTGCCAAGCTGTACCCTCGGGGGAGACGTTCTTGAACACTCTCCCATGACTTCCCCTCCGGGATGAAGTTGACCTCCTGGAAAGCTTTCGATATTGGCTTCCCCGAGCTATGGATCCCAACTCCCCCTCGACCAAACCGAATGAAAGTGTGGTTAAAAGGGTGGGAGCCTAGGATCGCAAACTCTTGATGAACATTCTGGCTGCTCTCCTGCAGCTTCTTCCAGGCCGGGAGCGCTTCGATGGCCCCCGGGGCGGGGGTGTCCCGGTATTGTGTGGGCGTCTGGATAATTGACTCGCGGGTGCTGCCCTCACTTATCCGCCGTTGTTGCACGTATTCCCACTCCGCGCTTTCCGCCGCCGTAATCTCCTCATCGGTGGGAGGTATGATGAAACAAACAGGAACACATTGTGGAAAGTCGATGTTAGACCACTATTATTAATATAATAATCTATGATAGCAACTACACTCTATCAGCAGTACCGTCTACAGCTTTAGTAAGAAAAGGCGCCACTTCAGAACAGAACACGCCACGTCACTTGACTGGCCGGATCCGGCATAAGTAATGGCTCTACCGACACCGTTACTCCGATACTGCACTGTTAGACTACTGTACTAAACCGGAGTCAAATCTAAGTTGAGTAGATCGTCTGGAAGTTAAACTTTAATGAACGCGCCAAGGCAAAGAGCGGGAACGTATTAAGCCGTTCCGTTGTAAGCCGGGCACACGTAATGGCTCTAACGACACGCATTACATATGCCGGCCCGTACTGTCCACCGAATTAATATATTGTATTAATATGATCTAACACTCCCCCTGGAGCAAGGTTAATTACTAAATTAACTGCAGGTCCTACTAACTAGCCTGTGAAAGTTATAAAAACACAGACTCGAAACATATTCACTCTTACCCTCACTCTCTCCAAGAGATAATGTCGACGGTGGCTACCCAACTTGCTGTGGCAAGTGTATATTGCTGTTGACATTCAAGACAACAAAAAAAATTGATTTTTCTGTTTTGGTTGGAATTTCAGTTTTGGTTGGAATTTTGATTTTGGGTGAAAATTTGAATTTTTCAAATTAACTGCTATATTCGTCCGCAAAATATCGTAAATTTTCGCGAAATGTTACCGTTAAATTTGAAAATTTGAATTTTTGTCACAAAAATGAAAAACTGTCACAAAAATGAAAATCTGACACAAAAATGAAAAACTAATTTTTGTTGTTGTCTTGAATGTCAACAGCAATATCAGTTAGACTACACACAGGGCAGCGCCCCCCAGTCAAGTCAGGCCTGATCGACGAGAAGAAGATTATGGCCTACCCACACCTTATCCTATGTTGTGAGTGGTATTAAGGTGAATATGTAATACAGGCATAGCATAAACAAGTTACATATATAGCATCATTATATATGGTATACAAGGTGATCCGAATATACTGATAATATATGATGTAAACCTGATTGTACTAGCTAATCTACCATGAGATGAGACCTATCTGAACTATTAAATATTCTACTACTCGGTGATATGGGTTATAAAAATTGTCAGCGCTTCCCGCAGGGGGGTATCAAAAGGCGACAAAAGTAATATGATGTATAAGACAAATACAAATATCTGCGATTATTGGCTGGTCTGGTGGCCCAGAGTTACGCTGGCTGCCGAGGCCTTTCAAGACATACAAAATTGTAGTCTGATAAATCGCCCTCCGACCAATAGCTGAGACCACCAACTTAGCCTCTTAGATGTTTGTATGTATAGAAATGTAATAATATATAGCAATGACGCAAGTGAGGGCCGCAAACGCGCGCGAGGATATCGTGAGTTTGGGGCGAGCATAATGGGCGATAGAACGCCAAGGTCCGAACTACGCTCTCATCCTTCGCCTTGCCGTGGTCCAATCGAACTACCTGTAAAAGTAATATGGGTGCAAGTATTCAGAAATGAGGGTCCTCTGGTTGGCGCTGATCCAAGCTTTGTCCCCTAGCTTCCAGTCAACCTGCTCCCTAAGACAATTGGTAGGTGCGTATGCGGAAAATTAATGACTATATACCGAGGTTATACCGGGTTCAGAAAAGTAAATCTTATTGGTAGATTCAATACGTAAATTGATCGGGTTTCATCCCAATACGAGCACGACCCGCTCTGTCTAGCAAGACGGAAATTTTCTTAGCCAAATACATAAATTCCTCAACCGTGAAATGTATTTTTGTAAATATGTCCGCAATATTTTCCTCGGTTGATACTCTGAATAACTTGACTATGCCGTCCTTCACGAGTTTTGCAAGAAGGTGGTACCTTACCTCAATGTGCTTGGTACGGGCCTCCCCTAACCCTCTCTCGGATAATAATACCGTCCCTTCATTGTCTTCGAAGAGGGGGGTAGGGCCCTTGAGGTTGATTCCAATATCCCTGAGAGATTGTAATAACGCGAGAAGTTCCCTTACCGCTTCGTTCGCTGATACCGTTTCCGATTCTAACGTGGATTGAGCAATTATGGATTGCAGTTTTGAGAACCAAGCTAGCGGTGTCCCGTTGAATAAATAAACATATCCAGACCGAGATTTTCGCGAAACTTTATCCCCCGCAAAATCGGAGTCTACAAACCCTACCAATGGATTTTCCGAGATTATCCTATCGACATTGGTAATGATCGGTACACTGAAAGCTTCCATCCCGGGAATTCCTGACTTTTCTATGGATTCATGCATTGCATTGGCCGCGGCACATGATCCATGGTTAGGTTTCCAGTCTTTGGGGGTTTTTGGGGGGAGAAACAAGATTCTAATAGTTTCCTAAGATTCTTGTCTCCCTTCCGGAAAAACAACGCCCTTGGTGTCAACAACCACAAGAACATGCGATGCGCCATAGCATAAGAAGTGTCGGGGTTAGGGACTTGGGATTTGGCAGCAATACTCAACGGGCAGATGAGGAGGGGCCTCGTATGTATGGCTAAGATGAGGATACCGATTAGGCATCTTAGGTCGTACTTCAATAGCCGGTGGTCCTTCTTGAGAGATGCCGGGTTTTCAGATGTGAAGGGGGTCTTAGCGGGTACTTCATTCATATACCCTAATTCGTTCAAAATGAGAAGTTCGTATTTACGTTGATGTAACGCAATCCCTTTCTCAGTTTGGACAATTTGGATATTCTTGAACTCAGTAGCTTTACCCAGATCTTTACATCTGAATCCCTTTCTCAAAGTGAGCGACCATCTTGAGGTGTTCAGATTTAGACGCCGCGTGGCACCCGTCATCGACATGGAAGGATAAGAGTTGAGTGGTCTTGGGGCTACTCCCATGTCTGATGAAGGAAGCTCTATCAAGCGTAAAAGTTCTGAACTCAAGTTCCCCCGTGATTTCCCCGTACAACATATCGTACCACAACCGACCAGATTCCGGGTGGCCGTATAAGGCTTTCTTCAAAAGCCAAACGTAATCCTCCAATCGGAATTCAGGTGGTGGTCTTACGTAAATGTTGTACGGGATTTTAGCATGGAGATAAGCAGTGGTAAAATCGATCAACCAGAGGTCGATTCCGAAACACGCAGCGTAAGCTATCATGAGTAAAATTGTCCGATGTTGAGCGGTGGGGGAGTAGGTCTTTCTAGGGTCATACTGAGCGTACGCCTTCAAAAGGTCCCCCAACGTAATTCGGGCTTTATGAAACTCATCTAGCGTACCCTGTTGTTTGACGGTGTCGATCCATTTTACCGGAATGATTGGTGTCCCGGACATTCTAGCTTCCTCTTCCTTGCGCCAAACAAAAGCTTTAAGTTCTTTCAGCTGCTCAAACTCTTTCTGTCGAGCTTGCTTCCGATCTTTTGGTTTTTGTATCACAGGAAATTCCGGAAATTTCTCACTGACAAGACAATACTCTGCACGCTCTTCTCGGGCGCATACCGTGACATGTGCTCTTCTAGTCCTTTCCGAGATAATGTTTTCCCCAGAGATTTCGCCTTGTTCATGCGATCGCCAGTTAGAGCTGTGTTCAGCTCTCTGCTCCGCCACCCTTTCTCTCTCTCCCCCTCGACAAATGCAAATTCTGACGTAGTATCGAAGTGTAGACCGCCCGCATTGGGCGCGGCAGCTTCACTTTGATCCTCGTCGTCATTTGAGTTAGTCGATAGGGGTGGTGGTTTTACCGGAATGTTAGCAACAGCATACTTGAGAATTTCCGTATCAATCACCTTATCGGTGACCCCGTCATCAAAGAGGACCGCATGCGCCGGGAAGCGTCTGGTCTTACGGGTAACTGGGGCAGCGGGTGCGGTAACCGTGCCTTTGCGAACCGCAGTTTGCCAGTTATTCCCGTAAGTTTGTTTCGCCCATCCTTCTCCCCACGCCTTAGCCGGAATTTCCATATATGTCCCGGACAAATCGCGTCTCTATTTGGATTTCTGTTTCTTTCTCGTGACTTTCGCCTCCCCCTGATCCCCACTGGACTTATGGGCCAAAACGTTTGGGGTCGGATGGTGGTGGGTCAGGTCTATCCTCTCTGACTTCCACTACCTTATTGTCTCCGTTCCCTGTATTGGGGTCATCGGGGGGCGCCTTGTGTGGGGGCGATTCGGACGATAGACCCCCGGCTGTGGAAGCATCTCCCCCAGTCGTGAATACCTCTACCGATATCCCCCCCGAAGCATTACCTTGACTTTCCGGGTGTTGAGAGGTTCGTTGGGATTCCGGGGGGGGCAAATGCCACTTTACCGAAAACATCTCTTCAGAGGCATTCGCATCTGCTAGAGATTTGGATGCTTCCCTCCTTCCCAATTTCCAAACATCAAATACGACATCACGAACATTACCGTGTATTTTCCTTGCAATTGGATCATATACCCGATAGTATCCTGTATTCCGTTCATACCCGAGAAATACTACTCTCTTTCCTCTCTCACCCTTCCCCCTCTTAGCATCCACTTTCATAAAAGCCATGCATCCGATAGGTTTTAGGTGATGCAGCATGGGTTTTCGTTTGTGGATGACTTCATAGGGTGATTTCCCTTTGAAGGGTCCATGAGCGATCGGCAAGAGATTACCAAAATACGTCGCTGCTTTCTCGGCTTCCACCCACATGGAAGGTGGAAGCTCGGCATCACTAAGGATAGCCCTAGCGGGCCCACCATTGGTTTGATGGGACCGCTCTACCTTAGCTACAACCTGTTTCTCCCCTGTTGGGGCCTCGAGAAAGATGGGTTGATTTACGTCAACCCACTCTTTGAACTCTGTGTACATGCCGTACTCTTGGTCACAGGTAAGGAACTTAACTTTCTTCCCGGTGTGTCTCTCAAAGAATGCAATAGCTTTGAGAAAACAAGGAAAAAATTCGTTCTTGTGACGCAAGTAGTAGTCAAGTTCAAAGTTGGACGCTAAACACTTGACAGTAAACTTATACCGCTTACCGTCCCATGATGTCGTATTCCACCAACCCTGAGTATCCATTGAGATGTGGATCCCGGGTCGGTGTTCTACGACAAGTGTGGTGTCTTTTTGATTTTATTGCGCAAACACCACTCACACTTCATTATTCGTTCTCTCCACTCTTTTCCCACTATTTTTACTCCCATATACTTAGCCATCCTCTCCATGGCCTTTACCCCTCTGTGTTTACACATGCGGTGAAATACGGTGGCGTGTATGTTTTCATTATAGTGGGGACGGACAACAGGACACAACACCATGTCATCCTTCTGTTCTGCTCTCTCACCTCTCTCTGTGTCTACCTCAGTAGAATAAGGTACGTAAGTATGAGACACATCACATAGCCAACCACATATACAAGGAGACAAACAACAGTATATGTCATGGTAAGCAGGTAGGTTGGATCTTTGAGAGAGGTGAGAGGGCAGTTGTCAAGCTTGTACCCCCGAGTGAGATGAATCATCGGGCTCGGGAGCCTCACTTGTTTCAGGAGGTGAGTTAGGTTGATTGGTTGTTCCCGTGTCAAGAGGGGACTGTGCGGTGGGTTCATACCATTCATTGGGGTCGAGTGGTTTAGTCCCCGGGGCGTCAAAGACTGTGAGGTTGTTAGGTAGAGCTCTCCCCCCGGCTACTATCTGTTTCTCCTCAATTTGAATGGGTTTCTTTAGGACGATGACCTGATTGTTCTGATGTACTACCGCAAACCCTTTTCGCACCCACGCCGAGGTTGCGACTAACCCATACTTTAAATGTGGGTTATAGGTGGTATGAGAATCGAAAACACAGACTTCATCCCCGTTAGAACCTGAAAGGTTCATTTGAACCTTGCCCTTGTACTCTGTCCTAATGGTCCCTTTGGCGATCCTAAACTTCTGTGGGGCTTTCACAAGTTTGATGAATGTGGTTTTGTCGGGAGATTGTGTTTCGCTCGCACCGCTATCATCTACCCACACAATACTATTTGCTTTAGTATCGCTGTCTGTTTCATTCCCCATCAGCATAATAGCACATTCATTGTGTGGGTTGTCTTGTGTTGCGGTGTATGTGCTTTGAGTGCTGGTGATTGTGTCGGTCTGAGAACTATCTGGTGATTCATCCTCCTCCGGTGGAGTTTTACCTCCCAACACAGCTTCAAGCTCCTCTATCTCTCCCAACATGTAAGGAAAGGAAGAGACAATACCCCGAGCAAATGGGTTGTCATGTTTGGTGGCCATTGTTATTATACAGTCGTGTATCGCGTAATACACTTCTGTATAAAACTCATCGTACTCCCCAGTCTTGGAAACGATCTGTCCATCCTTCACTGTCCTATTCTTAAACCCTTGGGTGAGCGCATTGAAG
The DNA here is from genome assembly GCA_019918135.1 of Paulinella micropora. Classification (NCBI taxonomy): domain Eukaryota; phylum Cercozoa; class Imbricatea; order Euglyphida; family Paulinellidae; genus Paulinella; species Paulinella micropora. The sequence goes on along the minus strand of WBZZ01004107.1, from coordinate 75,613 downwards.
AGTCGTTGCAACTCATCAATGGGGGGAAGTCCACTGCCCAACACCTGTTTGCCCTCTACCGTCCCTACTTTCCCCTGTTCAGAGGTTGTAGGAACGGTTGGTTGGTTATTTGGGGTTTCTCCCGGCTCTCTTACAAGTGGAACATGAAATGTGGGCTGTGCATGAGGTGTAGACAACACAGATAGGAGAGGCACAGATTGTTCTACCCCTTCGCCTACTCTTTCTACTCCCCCTACTCTTATTCCCCTCCTACCTATGTTCTGTGTAGTAGTGGTAGGTGTAGTAGTAGTAGTAGAGGTCGAAACAGAGGTAGATGATGAATGAGTTGCTGTGTGCTGTCTCCACAGGGAGGTTTTAATGAATAAAGTAGCAGGGTTCATACTTAGAGCATCGTACGGGGGTAGAATACCTAAATTCAATTTCTCCCTATACTTTGCTAATATTTCCCCTCTCTTTCTCTCTTGGTCAACATGCTTGCCGCAGAAATCATGATCTACTAACCTAGCAGCACACGCCCCCCCTTTTGCTCCTTTTCTTGCTGCCCCCAAACTCCACGAGCACCGAACACCAGTGTCCGACACCGTAGCCTCACACTGCTTACTATTTGGAACATGGCAACTATCCTGTCGTACTGGTTTGCAGTGGAGACTGAGGGGTGGGCCACCTACCTCACGTAGGTGTATGGGATGGCGGCCTTTCACGAGTATTTTTACGTACCCTGCCCTGGTACGTCTGAGTGCCCATTTCTCTTCCAGAGGGATAATCTGGTTAAGAGGAGTAGGGTCGCCAGCCATATCAAGAGAGGTCAAAAAATTATTCTCGTGAAGGGATGGGATAGTGGGGCGAGTGTATGTGGAGGCGTTTTGAATAGGTGATGTATGTTTGTCTTCATCTCCCCCTCGCACACCATCCTCTCGCACACCCTCACCTCTGTCTACTGGGCCTGGTGGCACAAATGCGCGTGGCAAAAGCGGTGTGTGGGGTGTAGGTGAGAGGAGGTTCTTGTGTGTTTCGTTGCCTCCCTCTTCTCCCTCTCCTTCTTTTCTCATCATCATGATAGCCATATGATGAATGTATCCCACCTCTCCCTCGTCTTCTGACTCTGAGTCTGACCCAGAAGAAGGCTCAAACTTATCTTGTAAGCTTGGGTCTTCTTCTTCGTCACTCTCAGAAGAGGAAGAAGAGGAAGGGGAAGGGGATTCAGCATTCAAGCTTATCATCTTCTTCTTTTTAATGAAATCAGATGCTTTCAGCTTTCTTCTTTCCTTGCTGCTCTCCTTCTCCTTCTTCTTCTTCTCCTTCTTCTTCTTCTTCTTCTTCTTCTTCTTCTTCTTCTTCTTCTTCTTCTTCTTCCTTGTCTCCTCTCTCTTATCCTGTCTGTCTGCCTTCTCAGACTGTCTGTGCTTATCCTTCTCTCTTGCATTTTCCTTTGTCAGACACTCTCGCTCGTCTTCTAATAGGACATTTCAATGGACCATGTCCATCTTTAGGACAGTCAGTTGACATTTGACAAGACAAAAGGCAATCCTGTGGTCGGGGGAGAGACAGTTCCAACACACGCCTTCCTCTCCCCCTTCCTGAATACTAGCTCCTGTCTGAGGTAGTTTGAGGTTCCTTCTGCTCTTAGTTGCCCCTACCAAGTTGATAGTGATAGGGTCAGACTTTGAGCTTCCGGAACCGTATAGCTTACGTAACTTGCCCTGAGAGACATGACCATGAGCTAGTTGTTCTATAACTTTTAGGAACTCTTCCAGGTTAGTTGTAGGTCTCTGATCAGGTAACAAAGCTTGCCAAGTGTTCTGATGGTACATTTTGAAAGGTTGCATGTGTTTAAGCTTCCTCATGATCATATCTGTCTTCATGATCTCTGGAATCTTACCCATCAGCTTTTCTTGCTTCTTCAACAGGGTAGTGTAGTTAGCTAACCACGCACTTACCTCACTGGGTTCCTTTGGGTATGAATGATAGACTGCTTCTTGGTCCTCTTCAAACTTTATGAGGTCAAGGCCCCCATAATGTTTCTTGAGGGCCAAGAAGCAGGCTACCCCATCGGTTCCTCCCTGTCTCATAATTGCCATCACTTTTCTGTCATGAGCGCAAGATTGAAGTAAGAAAGCATAGAGGAGCCTATTCAATCTTGCTTTCTTTTCTTTTTTTCTCTTGCTCGTAATACTGCTCGCTGAATCTTAATGCAAATAGCGGTTGGGGCTTGTTCCTCCCAGCTGCCTTTGGCATCTCAGATTTTTGATCAGTCGGAATGATGGTTAGCGGTTCAGCAGATGCATCTCTCTCCTCTTTCTTAACCTTAGCTGCTGCTTCTTCTTGTTCTCCTATTCCTTCTTCTTCCTCTCCTTTAGGTGATTTAAAGGGTGCGTTGATAGGAAAATCAGGAGGGATGTAGATAGATAGTGGTTTGGCTAAGGCATGAGTCTGGAAACCTGGTATTAATGATAGGATTTCTGGGTGCGTGACACCTATTATAGATATAAAGGTGTATTCCCACAGCTCCCATTCTTTCCCATGATCATACTTAGGCGTTTCCAGCCTCATTTTGACTAAGTCAGAGTTATTAGATGCCATATTAGCGTTTCAAAGGGCGGAAGGTAGGAGAAACCTCGACTACCAAATTTGCTTTTACTATTTCTAGTGAAGCTAGATTAGGAAGTATTTGTTCTTAGTGAACAGTTCGATTAAAATTAGGTGGCAGCCTTCCTCACGTTCCACCCCAGGTGCTTGTTGGCAGCCTTCCGCACGTTCCAACAGTTCACCTGATTTGGTGACAGCCTTCCACGTCACCAGTTCGTTTTTTTTTCCTGTGGTAGCCTTCCACACACCACGAAAAACGCTGAAAAATAAAATAAGTGAATAAAGTTTATCAGGCTTTACTATCACGCTTCAAGGCTTCATAACCTGTTAGACTACTGTACTAAACCGGAGTCAAATCTAAGTTGAGTAGATCGTCTGCAAGTTAAACTTTAATGAACGCGCCAAGGCAAAGAGCGGGAACGTATTAAGCCGGGCACACGTAATGGCTCTAACGACACGCATTACATATGCCGGCCCGTACTGTCCACCGAATTAATATATTGTATTAATATGATCTAACAGGCACTTGTACAGCCGGTCCTTAACTATTAAGATTATTAGTTCCAACACTCCACCTGGAACAAGGTAAATTAATATATAAGTTACTGCGGCCGGTCCTATATAAGTTACGCCATCTAATACTATTTTGTGAAACATAAGAAAACACACACTCAAAACATATCGTGACTCTTACCTTCACACTCTCGGGTGCCGAGAAGTAAATTGTCGGGGTTGGCTACCCTCCTATGAGTGCCACAGCGAGTATGCATCAGCTAGAATACATACAAGGCAGCGGGCCTGTGGTATAGTCGGGCCTACTAGTACCCAACGAGAAGAAGATTAACTCCCTACTCTCCCTGAAGTACCTCACGAATGAGTAAAAGTAATATGTAATAGACATACATATAGATCATATAAAGTACATAGTTATAGTGATGACCTCAAAAGAAGCAATAACATAAATATGTAATATTAGTATGATAATGCGTATGTATATACGACAAGTATCGCATCTATGAACATAATACCAAAATAAAATTTTGAAGCGCTTCCCGTAAGGGGGGTAAAAACAAAAAAAATTTATCGGCCGGTCTGTACTTTCTGAAGGGACCCAGGTCTGTCGACTCTCGAGGAGCGATGAAACACCCTTCGTCCCGCCCACAATCAGAGTTCCAACTTGGCCTCTTATTATATATGTAAATATGATTAAACAACATAAGATGATTGACAATACTACTACTAACAAATTATAAGCAATGAGGGGCGAAGACTCTGAGCGAAGAGCCAAATGCCTGATAGCATATTCAGGGAAACAAAAGATGTAGTAGAGCGGCTTGAAGCGTGAACTTGTGACACCTGGAGGCAGTCATGTGCTCTAGTGATATTAATATTAAATTCAAATAAATAATATAAGATGCACCACGTTCTGCACGGTCCTAAAAAAATACATTAGAGTGTCGATGCAGTCGTCAATAGATGATTCACACAGAAAATCTCTGGTGCCAGGATCAAGAATATCAGGCAGGCGGAGGACACATCCCAGCATACAAGTAGAACACATCATGCTTTGAACTCACAATATCGCAGAGAGAACCGTGTGATAGTGCTCATAGAGTAAGCAAATGCGGTTTGTTTTCTTTTGAAGTCATTGTGATAAACAATCAGTAGGGGTAAGAAGATGCTTAGTGGCACATCTGCAGGGATCAGAGGCAGTAGCAAGGCAACCACGCAGAGCACCGTGCGATGTCAGCAGCAGCAAAGCCTCAATCGCAATATCATCATAGCTAGCGATTACTGGTTTGCGCCTGCCAGTCAGCAGAAGTTTAGCCATCAAGTAGGAGTAATCAGTCAGGGAGTGTAACTTGACAATCCTGATGAGTTTGTACCTAATTGATACTAAAACTTGATCAGGGCATGTCGTCACTTACTTATGATCAGTATATGGCATGGTAACCTACTGTCATGCCACTGATCATCAGTCAACAGCCTGTTTTGTGTCAGTTGGCAAGTCCGGGTCGATGCGGGCCGGAGCCGGGTTGGGGTAATATATTAATATAATAATATTAAACTATTCACACAGAATATTCTGAAATCATCTGTTACATTTTCACTCGATATCGACATAGTCTTCGCTTCTCCTTTGCCCCCGAGAGGAGGAACAGTCAAGAAGCAGGGTGGGGGGCCGCTGGGGAGGAGGAGAAGGAATAATAATAATAATAATAATAATAATAATAATAATAATAATAGTGCTTCTCTGTCAATGGCTGATGCATTTCTGCACATGCGCCTCCATCGTCTCACCCGTGAGGGGAGTACGAAGAATTGACGATAAGCTCTAATGACACCCCCGCAAGGGCAGTTCCAACACTTCCAGACGGGCCGGTATGTTCAATGAAAATACTGGTCCAGAAATAGACCGGTATGTTCAATGAAAATACTGGTGGCACCGACGGGAATCGAACTGGCGACAGGGCCCAGATGGTAGAACTTGACCACTGGGCTATCACGGTGTCAATAATAATAATAATAATAATAATAATAATAATAATAATAGTGTATCTCCTGCCAATTGCTGAGCCAAAAGGCCATCTGCATCCAGTCCTCCATTCCATAAGGAAAGTCTCCACACCAATCGGTGGAATAAAGGAAGTGACGGCATAGAACATTACTCTAGGAGCTTTATACCAATCAGCCCATGGAAAGGACCGATGGCCTATGTACTCCCTAATAATAATAATAATAATAATAATAATAATAATAATAATAATAATAATAATAATAATAATAATAATAATAATAATAATAATAGTGCTTCTCTGTCAATGGCTGATGCATTTCTGCACATGCGCCTCCATCGTCTCACCCGTGAGGGGAGTACGAAGAATTGACGATAAGCTCTAATGACACCCCCGCAAGGGCAGTTCCAACACTTCCAGACGGGCCGGTATGTTCAATGAAAATACTGGTCCAGACGGATCGGTATGTGCAATGAAAATACTGGTGGCACCGACGGGAATCGAACTGGCGACAGGGCCCAGATGGTAGAACTTGACCACTGGGCAATAATAATAATAATAATAATAATAATAATAATAATAATAATAATAATAATAATAATAATAATAGTGTGCTTCTCTGTCAATGGCTGATGCATTTCTGCACATGCGCCTCCATCGTCTCACCCGTGAGGGGAGTACGAAGAATTGACGATAGGCTCTAATGACACCCCCGCAAGGACAAATAATAATAATAATAATAATAATAATAGTGTATCTCCTGCCAATTGCTGAGCCAAAAGGCCATCTGCATCCAGTCCTCCATTCCATAAGGAAAGTCTCCACACCAATCGGTGGAATAAAGGAAGTGACGGCATAGAACATTACTCTAGGAGCTTTATACCAATCAGCCCATGGAAAGGACCGATGGCCTATGTACTCCCTAATAACAATAATAATAATATTAATATTAATAATAATAATAATAATAATAGTGCTTCTCTGTCAATGGCTGATGCATTTCTGCACATGCGCCTCCATCGTCTCACCCGTGAGGGGAGTACGAAGAATTGACGATAAGCTCTAATGACAACCCCGCAAGGGCAGTTCCAACACTTCCAGACGGGCCGGTATGTTCAATGAAAATACTGGTCCAGATGGATCGGTATGTTCAATGAAAATACTGGTGGCACCGACGGGAATCGAACTGGCGACAGGGCCCAGATGGTAGAACTTGACCACTGGGCTATCACGGTGTCCATAATAATAATAATAATAATCATAATAATAGTAATAATAGTGCTTCTCTGTCAATGGCTGATGCATTTCTGCACATGCGCCTCCATCGTCTCACCCGTGAGGGGAGTACGAAGAATTGACGATAAGCTCTAATGACACCCCCGCAAGGGCAGTTCCAACAAATAATAATAATAATAATAATAATAATAATAATAATAATAATAATAATAATAATAATAATAATAATAATAATAATAATAATAATAGTGCTTCTCTGTCAATGGCTGATGCATTTCTGCACATGCGCCTCCATCGTCTCACCCGTGAGGGGAGTACGAAGAATTGACAATAAGCTCTAATGACACCCCCGCAAGGGCAGTTCCAACACTTCCAGACGGGCCGGTATGTTCAATGAAAATACTGGTCCAGAAATAGACCGGAATAATAATAATAATAATAATAATAATAATAATAATAATAATAATAATAATAATAATAATAATAATAATAATAATAATAATAATAATAATAATAGTGCTTCTCTGTCAATGGCTGATGCATTTCTGCACATGCGCCTCCATCGTCTCACCCGTGAGGGGAGTACGAAGAATTGACGATAGGCTCTAATGACACCCCCGCAAGGGCAGTTCCAACACTTCCAGACGGACCGGTATGTTCAATGAAAATACTGGTGGCACCGACGGGAATCGAACTGGCGACAGGGCCCAGATGGTAGAACTTGACCGCTGGGCTATCACGGTGTCTAATAATAATAATAATAATAATAATAATAATAATAATAATAATAATAATAATAATAATAGTGCTTCTCTGTCAATGGCTGATGCATTTCTGCACATGCGCCTCCATCGTCTCACCCGTGAGGGGAGTACGAAGAATTGACGATAAGCTCTAATGACACCCCCGCAAGGGCAGTTCCAACACTTCCAGACGGGCCGGTATGTTCAATGAAAATACTAGTCCAGATGGATCGGTATGTTCAATGAAAATACTGGTGGCACCGACGGGAATCGAACTGGCGACAGGGCCCAGATGGTAGAACTTGACCACTGGGCTATCACGGTGTCCATAAATAATAATAATAATAATAATAATAATAATAATAATAATAATAATAATAATAATAATATTAATAATAATATTAATAGTGCTTCTCTGTCAATGGCTGATGCAAATCTGCACATGCGCCTCCATCGTCTCACCCGTGAGGGGAGTACGAAGAATTGACGATAGGCTCTATGACACCCCCGCAAGGACAGTTCCAACACTTCCAGACGGACCGGTATGTTCAATGAAAATACTGGTGGCACCGACTGGAATCGAACTGGCGACAGGGCCCAGTGGTAGAACTTGAACACTGGGCTATCACGGTGTCAATAAATAATATTAATAATAATAATAATAATAATAATAATAATAGTAATAATAGTGCTTCTCTGTCAATGGCTGATGCATTTCTGCACATGCGCCTCCATCGTCTCACCCGTGAGGGGAGTACGAAGAATTGACGATAAGCTCTAATGACACCCCCGCAAGGGCAGTTCCAACACTTCCAGTTGGGCCGGTATGTTCAATGAAAATACTGGTCCAGAGACGGACCGGTATGTTCAATGAAAATACTGGTGGCACCGACGGGAATCGAACTGGCGACAGGGCCCAGATGGTAGAACTTGACCACTGGGCTATCACGGTGTCCAAATAGTAATAATAATAATAATATTAATATTAATAATAATAATAATAATAATAATAATAATAATAATAATAATAATAATAATAATAATAATAATAATAATAATAATAATAGTGTATCTCCTGCCAATTGCTGAGCCAAAAGGCCATGTGCATCCAGTCCTCCATTCCATAAGGAAAGTCTCCACACCAATCGGTGGAATAAAGGAAGTGACGGCATAGAACATTACTCTAGGAGCTTTATACCGATCAGCCCATGGAAAGGACCGATGGCCTATGTACTCCCTAAATAATAATAATAATAATAATAGTGCTTCTCTGTCAATGGCTGATGCATTTCTGCACATGCGCCTCCATCGTCTCACCCGTGAGGGGAGTACGAAGAATTGACGATAAGCTCTAATGACACCCCCGCAAGGGCAGTTCCAACACTTCCAGTTGGGCCGGTATGTTCAATGAAAATACTGGTCCAGAAATAGACCGGTATGTTCAATGAAAATACTGGTGGCACCGACGGGAATCGAACTGGCGACAGGGCCCATATGGTAGAACTTGACCACTGGGCTATCACGGTGTCCAAATAATAATAATAATAATAATAATAATAATAATAATAATAATAATAATAATAATAATAATAATAATAGTGCTTCTCTGTCAATGGCTGATGCATTTCTGCACATGCGCCTCCATCGTCTCACCCGTGAGGGGAGTACGAAGAATTGACGATAAGCTCTAATGACACCCCCGCAAGGGCAGTTCCAACACTTCCAGACGGGCCGGTATGTTCAATGAAAATACTGGTCCAGATGGATCGGTATGCTCAATGAAAATACTGGTGGCACCGACGGGAATCGAACTGGCGACAGGGCCCAGATGGTAGAACTTGACCACTGGGCTATCACGGTGTCCATAATAATAATAATAATAATAATAATAATAATAATAATAATAATAATAATAATAATAATAATAATAATAATAATAATAATAATAATAATAATAATAATAATAGGCTTCCTCAGACTATAGCATCAGATCCAGATCCTGGACATGTGCCTCCATTGGGTCACCGGGGTTAGCCGATCCCAACGCATTGTCAGAACACCAAACAGACATAGCAGCAACAGCAACAGCAGGGGCAGATGGGGGCTGTGAAGTGCATGAAGAGCTAGATGTGAGGGTGTTAGCTGAAGAGAAGAACTCCGAGACACTACGCTGCGCTCCCGAACCCCTCTCTCTAGCCAGGACGTCCACTCTGCGCGGACGGCCGCGCCGCGCAACATCAACGTCACTTGGGGGAGAGGGTGGGACAGAAGCTGATGGAACCTCAGTGAGGTCAATCACCTCCTCGCCCCCATCCTCCACCCCAAGCTCCTCCCTTTTACCCTCCCTAGCAGACCAACACTCAGACACATATGATCCAAACAACACATCCAACTTTGGAGGGGGACGCAACGCTGTAACCCCTAACAACGCAGCAAGCCTAAAGTTACTGCGGAAGCGCGACTTCCCCTGAAAAAACTTACAAAACAATCGTGATTGATCCACAGGCGACATATCATCCCAACCCTGCCGCACAGAGCCCTCCCGCTCCCGCCCAAGCAACACATCCTCCACCACAACCTCACCGCCTACGACCTCACCACCCTCCTCACTCCCTCCATCCCCCTCAGCAGCCCCCACAGCCATGCCACCGAGCCTCTGCATACTCAGCAACAGCTGCTTACGTCTCCCCTCATGCATGGGGCAATCCCATAAGAAATGCGCAAGGGACTCATTGACATCATCATGACAACAGAAGCAGCGAGGGGACATGCCACTGACCAACTTGCTGCGGTACAACCGAAGGCGGTTGTTGCAGCTGAGCAACCTTCTCCGAAGCAGATTATAATGCGCATCATCAAGGGCTACCCATCTTGGGAACTCCTTAGTTCCAAAGACTTGTCTTAGGATGACTCGCAGGCCATCAGTAAGATCGCTGCCTGCCTCTCGCTTGTCCCACATCAGTTGCTGCACCATCTTGACGTCCTGCTGAAGGGCCCACTTGTCCACAGTCGAACTCCAACCCTCGAGGTCCTTCTCCGAGCTATTTAGGAGCTCCTGAAGCCCTTGTTGTAGATCCATTGAGTCCCTGATAGCGCCTTCGGCCTCCGCAGTCCAGTCGGATTTGACTTGAGATGCGATGACAGGAAATCGCTTCTCCGGTAGAACACGCAGCCGTCCATAGAACTTCAGTTGCGCCGCCCGCCGCAAACGCTCCGCACTCAAAGAGCGCGCCAGAAAGAGTGTAATCCACTTGCTTGTCTTAGGGCTGATGCCGAGAATCATCCTCATGGGGCGCAGCATTGCTGCCTCCAGCTTGGTGAGCTGCGATACGGAGGCACGCCAGACATCGAAGGCGTACTTCAGCTTGGCCCCCACAAGTTGATTCCAGCACATGAGACGATACCTAGCTTGTATCTCACCTGCACACCACAAAGAGTACCAACCTGCGGTGGCGACTTCAGTGACACGCGTAGCCCGCAGGGCCTGCTCCTTCCACTTCAGGTCGTCGGTGATAACCACTCCCAGGTACTTGTACTGACTGGTGACACAAAGCTTCTGGCCGCGAAACCACACCACGGGCTCACCTCGCTCCCTGATACTTGGTCGTTTCGCCTTGCTCGACGTGTAAATGGGCATGATTTCCGTCTTGCCGGGCTTCAAGTTGACTTCCAGCCGGTAATCTTCCGCGAACTTGGCCACAACATTGACCATCTTCTGGAGCTCGGTGCGACTGTGAGCGATGAGGGCCACGTCGTCCGCGTATAGAAGTGCCTTGATGTCGTTCAGCCGCTTCACATCCGTGATCTTGAGGGCACTCGCCAGCCGATCACACAGCTCATCCATAAAGACGTTGAAGAGTGTGGGAGAGAGAGGGGACCCCTGTTGGACGCCTACACCCTCCAGTACTTCGGGGGTGAGTGCTCCATCAACTAGCACTTGCGACGAAGTCTGCTCGTAGCACCTGCGTAGCGTGCGCCAGAACTTGCCCCTTACACCCAGCTTCCAGAGCCTCTCAAATAGGCCATCTCTCCAAACAGACGGGAAAGCCTTGCGTAGATCGACGAACAGGACATACGACTCCCGCTTCTGCTGCTGACGCCCCTTCAACCTCTGCCAAAGGGTAAAGACCTGATCCGTAGTGCGACGCCCCGGGCGGAAGCCTCCCTGCTCTGGACGTAGCTTATCCGGGCCATCCACGAAGAGCGTTAGACGAGTAGCTAATAAGGACAGATACAGCTTACCAAGGCAACTAATAATCGAGATATCCCTCCAGTTGTCAGGATCCGTAGGATCCCCACCCTTGGGGATATTGACGATGATTCCCTTGCCCCAAGCTTTTGGAGTCCTCTCGGCTTCTCGAATCCAGTTGAAGTACTGCGTTAAGTAGCCATTGATGTAGGCGCCGCCATACTTGAGCATCTCGTTCTTCACTTTGTCCTCGCCACAAGCTTTGTGGTTATTCAGGGCACGTTGCCTTGCAAGGACCTCCTCTTGCGTGAACGGCTTGTCCAGCTCTTCGCAAGTGTCTTCACCTACTTCGTGCTCCTTCATAGCCCGGGCCACCTCATCTCTGAAGCGATCGTTCCAGTGGAACTGCCGCTTAGCTTCGGCTTCCTCCCACTCCAGCGAGCCTGCTTCTGCACAGCACTCCACCACAACAGCCGCACTTGCCGGATTTTCCCGTGGCTTCACTGAATTTTTCCGAAATTCCTCCCACCGAGCGACCTTTTCCGGCAGCGTACACGCCAGTGAGCCATCCTCCCTTTGCACCGGCGCGGAGACCTTCGTTCTGCGTGCCCCGCCAAGCCGCTTCGCGAGTAGCCAAAAGCGCTTTGAGGATTGCTCGCGTTGACATTTGACCGCTTCTTCCTGCACTTGCTTGAAGGAGGCGGACTTCTTGGCCCGAGTTGCCTTCCGAATTTGCTTGCGGAGCCGTAGCCAATTCAGACGGGCTTCCGCATTCGATTCATCCCTCCTGTATGCTGCGTAGGCCTCCCGGCGCTGCTGAATGAGCTCCTTTAGCTCCCCGTCGAACCAATTGTTGGTGAAACGGGGTCGTATATATCTGGAGCAAGGACCCGGTGCGCCGCCATTCGGAAGGACTGCGCCACTCGCTCGGTGACGTCATCTACCACCCGTTGGCTGTCGGCACCACCCGATAGGTCAAGCTCAGGCAGCTGATGCACTCCAAGCTTCTGTAGGCAATGCTGGAATACGTCATCGAACTTGTCGCGTAGATAATCCAGCGCTTGCTTCGCAGCGTGATCATTACCCGAGACACCAGCACCAATAAGCTTATCAACACGAAAGGACCTGTAAGGTTTCGCAGCCCGCTTTGGCCGGCGCTGGCCGCTCCACGTCAGTTCGGCCCATACTGCCTTGTGGTCCGTATCAAGATCATCTTCGCATACTCCGAACTTTGCTCCAGATGCCAAGCCAGGCGACGCGCAGATGTAATCGAGGAGGTGCTTGCCTGTGCCCATGCCGCGCTGCTCACGCCGGGACCACCAGTAGGACCCTTCCACTGGGCACGAGAAGCCGCTCAGATTTCGCAGGCCCGTAGCGACGAGGACAGCCGCGAGTCTCTTGCCGTTCTCCGAACGTACCGGTGCTCCCTTATCATCGACCTCCCCGTGTTGACCGACGATGCCCTCCTCTTTTCGGCTGCATGCCGGCCCGAGCTTCGCGTTGGCATCCGCCACCGTGACCACAAGACCTTTGGCTCCAACAAAAGCTATAGCTGCCTGCCAGGCCGCATACGCCTCTGACGACTCTTCTTCCTGCGTTTCCTGGGGAAAGTAGCCGTTGCCCACATAGATATCCTGAGCGCCGGTAACACCCGAGGCGATACGCAGCCACACTTGCTGCCGGTGGTCGACGGGGGCTGACACCAGGTTGCAATACGGACCAAGGAAGTTAGCCACCGCGAATAGAACCCCACCCTTGCAGCGATTTTTCTCGCTGACCTCCGCAGGTTTTCCAAAAATCCGGAATCCATCCAGGCTGCATTTGGAAAGTTGCTTCTTGCCCATGCGGTGCTCCTGAGCCCCGATGACTAGCCAGCCCTCGTGCTTGTAGAATGATGCCCATTCCGCCGTGCCTACGTTGTCGTATCCCGTTTTACCCTGCCAGTTGTGACTCGCGACGAGTAGCTTGAAGCCGGTATCGAACTGCTTGGAGCGGTGCTTCTTGGCTCGTTTCCTGACCCGACGGCCGCGCTTGGCTTCGCCCTCGTGCTGCCCCCCTCTGCAGGTGCTTGCGCAGGTTGGTCCCCCACTGCACTGGCCGCCGAATGCAGGGGCACCACATGCATATCAGCACACTCAGACACACACTTAGGTGCATCGGCAGCCAATTCCGAAGACACCACCTGCACATCATCGACACATTCTTCATGCAGAGGCAAGACGCGATATCCCGTCGCAGCTTCCTCCTTCCGGACCGCCGCTTCCCCACGCAGATGGATGCGAATAAGCCTTCGGACACGTTCCCTGTCCCTGAACCTGCGCCCAAGGGCCACATTGACCCCTCTGCCGAAGAATTTGAGATGTTTGAGTTGCTGCAACGCCGTCTGCCTGCTGTCATCGTCCTCGTAGACCAGCTCCAGGTGACGAGACATTCGCTGGCCTTGCCACTCCATTACCGGGACCACCAGACCAAGACCGCTCATTTTGGAGGCGATCTCCTGTAGATTGGCGCGTTCTGAGAGCCCCCAGACAATCAGATTACGCCCGTCCTTGTCGTACCGATCTACCCGCCGGTACCGTCGAGGCGGCGGTGCCATCTGCCACATAGCGCCGCTCGCCTTATGTTGAAGCGCCGACCCGTGTGCCAGGTTTGGGGAGGAAGGATGAGGCGCAGCTAAGATAGCCTCTCCACGTGGTTCAGGAATTCCGTCATATACGCGAGCCCTCATCCTCCCATCCTGGGACATCGGGCCAGAGCCCGTCGAAGAGGCATTCCCACGGGGATTGTCCAGGTCTTCGGCGATTCTACCTTGTCCCATAAGTGCCACAGTGGTAGCTCCGTGCTTCGCGTATTTGTAATCCATTGAGAGTAGTAGACGGCCAATGTCGCTGGCCATCACCGCCGCGCCTCTTTACGCCGAGGAAAGCGCCCGTCCATGCAAATAGCATCGGCGGTATCTGCAACACACACTACACGCATTTCCGCCGGTGTCACTGGACGCAGCCGCGTCGCTTCGTGCCCTTCGGCGCCCGCCAGCACCCCCAGCGTCGCCAGAACCTGCCTCACGCACTACACACACTCTCCATCGCATCGCCAACGCCTCTACTCTCATGCCTTATGGACTTTCAGCTGCTCCTAACAATACACATCATGAGGTACGGGTGTCCCCGAGTGGAGCCAGATCGGACGGCGTGCCGCTGAAACTCCTTCCCCCACGTGGGTATAGAAGGCGCGAACCTAGCGGTACCTATAGGGTCTTACAGACAAGTATAGTAATCCCAGCCGAAGCTGCTCAGTTAGAAATGCAACGGTGGAGGGTGTGAATGCATGGGGCAAGGCACGGCAACGCAGCAAGGCACTGGCAAGGCATTGGGACCGACTGAAGCCCCTCTCCAACGTGCGCTCATCATGTGTTCCAGTTAGGCAACCCCGAAGAAGCGAAGATAGGGAGGAGACAAAACCCAGATAGGATGAAGATAGGATTAACATGAAGCCGAAATGGAGCCGAGTTGGAACAGGTCAACTCAGCCCCATCTCGGCTCAATGTGAATCCTATCTTCAACCCATCTCGGTACTGTTTCCTCCGAATGCTCACCTCAACAAGATCACCAAACCGGAACTGGAAGCCCCCAGGCATTTACTCGGCAGGAAATTCGGCGAAAATGGGCTAACCAGGAAACCAGACCCAAACCAACAGCCAAGAAAAACGAGCCAACCAACAATCCAACAGACAACCCCACAACCTGCCTGGCCGAACCCCTACCGAGTAAATGCCCAGTTGAGAGTTGCGCATATCCAGGTGACCGCCCTCCCCAAGCGGTCACCTTCGTGGGGAGAGGCCCAACCACCTCCTCTTCCCATGGAGTGCCATCTTGTGCACCCCTCCAGAATAATAATAATAATAATAATAATAATAATAATAATGACTAGGGGCTGCGCCAACACCTGAAAGGATGGTTTATCGGTGCGCTTCGCGCACCAAACCCCGCCAGCCCCACTTCTTATCACTTTTTGGAGGGCCCCCCGGACCCCCCCTCCCCCCCCCCCCCACCCCCTCCCCTCCCGCCCCCTTTCCTTCGACAGGGTACGTTGAATTGCCGGAGGTAACGTAAAGGGCGCCTGGTGGCAAAAACCTCACATTTCAGGTGTGGGTGCCACCCGCGACCAGAACGGGTACGTACAATCGCAGGGCTCCCCCGGACCCCCCCTTTCCCTTCGACAGGGTACGTTGCATTGCCGGAGGTGCCGCAAAGGGCGCCTGGTGGAAAAAAACCTCAATTTTCAGGTATGGGTGCCACCCGCGACCAGAGCGGGTACGTGCAATCGCAGGGCTCCCCCGAACCCCGCCTTTCCCTTTGACAGGGTACGTTGTATTGCCGGAGGTGCCGCAAAGGGCGCCTGGTGGCAAAAAAACCTCAATTTTCAGGTGTAGGTGCCACCCGCGACCAGAACGGGTACGTACAATCACAGGGCTGGGGTTCCCGGGGGGAACTTCCCCTGCCCCGTCGACAGGGTACGTTCAATTGCCGGAGGCGCCGGCAAGTAGTGCCAAAAAACAAGGAAATTTGACATTCAGGACACTCCCCTAACGCAAATATTTGCGTGAATTCTAAAAAATTATACCAGCATCAAGATCAAGTCTCGGGCTAGCTACCCTGCTAATACGAGCTCCCAACTCCTCCTGGTTCACACAAACCATGATTTATTCCGATAAGGGGGTGCAAAAAAACAAAAGAACAAGGAAATTGGGCATTCAAGACACCCCTTTAACGCAAATATTTGCGTGAATTCCAAAAAAATTATATCAGTATCAAGATCGAGTCTGGGACTAACCACCCTGCCAATATGAGCTCCCCCTCCTCGTTCCCACAAACCATGATTTATTCCCATGGGGGGTGCAAAAAAAGGCAAAAAAAAAACAAGGAATTTTGGCATTCAGGACACTGCCCTAACGCAAATATTTGCGTGAATTCCAAAAAATTATGTCAACATCAAGATCGAGTCTGGAGCTGGCCACCCTGTTAATATGAGCTCCCAACTCCTGGTTCACACAAGCCATGATTTATTCCGATTGGGTGCGAAAAGAAACATGAGAAAGGATTGGGGAGGATGGATGAGCACGCTGAAGATGAATAAGAAGCAGCATGCATGGTCTTTTGAGGAATGGTGGGAGGAGTTGGAAGAAAAAGCGTTGGAAATAGACAGAAATAAAGAAAGAGAGAAGAAGATGAAGAAAGAAAAAGCACACGCAGGGAAAGATGCCAACAAAAGAGAGGAAGGGCAGAGAGGCGTTTGTTTTTGGTTCCAAAGAGAGAGTGGATGCAAGTGGGGGGATGAGTGTCGTTTTGCTCATACAGAGGGGCCAGTCACTATGCGTAGTGTGCCTGGAGCATGCTATATGTTTGAAGAGTCAGGCAGCTGTGATAGATCTAACTGTAGGTATAAACACACCACCACTAACAAGAAAGGGGGAGGGAAAGGAACAGGAACGAGAAAGAAGACTTTGAAGAAGGAGACATGAAATGTTTCAATTGTAACATGGAGGGGCATGTGTTGTCAGCATGTGAGAAGGAGTGTAGGATGTGTGGGGTTAAGCATAGACTACATGAATGTGAAGAGATGAAGAAGGCGAGAGAAGAGCCAGGTGAGAAGGAATAGAGGGAAAAGTGGAACATGGAAAGTTAGGTAGGGGGAGTGAGTAAGACACTTCCGACGTAGACACAGATGAAAAAGAGTTGATGGGGCCAAACGCCCTAAGAAAGGCGACGAGATTTTTGCGAGATAGAGCAAGCATGGCCCAGGAGAAGGCCCACATGGGCAAAGTAAAGGTAGAGAAGGTAGCGAAAGAGAGAGAAGTCTATCGTCAATGTGAGGGGCGGGTGTCAGGTGAGCAGCAATGTTTTGTATGCACTCATGACATGAAGAGTGAGAATGTGTTGTTGCGAGAGGCAGCTTATAGTCTGTTGAGAGGGCGATTTTGCGGGCTGCATACAGATCAGGAAAGAGAGAGAGAGAAGGAAGCCCCAGTGATGGGGGAGTAAAGCAATCTTAGCACGCCTGAAAAGAAAAGAAGGTGAAGCGCTCAAAGCGCAGAAGTAAAAAGAAGAAGGGAAAGGCCGGGATCGCCTCCAACAAGTCAAGCCCTTGCAAAGGGGAACACGCGGTAAAGGGCAGCGACGACCAGAGGCAAGACAGTGGGACGGACAGCGCCATCGACAGCGACTCGGACTTGGAGCGAAGATGGGTGGGCGCGCGGCGCACATGCGGTTCTATGACCCGGGCGGCGGACTCAAGCGGCGGCAAGTGTGCTACGGGGAACCAGGGAGCTAAGAGCATCAAGGAAGCAAGGGAGCGGGGGAGCGCGCGGTGGGCGGCGCAACGACTGTGACTCAAGTTTTGAAACGCCGCATCATTGGTTATGGGTGCGGGGGTGCGGGACACCAAGTTAGTTTTATAGCCTCAGTTAGTGCATATATTTATTGAAAGTTAGAAGGCCCCGATAATTTCTGAATAGGGCTACAAATATTTACCACCACATATGCGAGGTTAGTAGCATAAGGTAGATGGGGCCGTTATTCCTAAATAGGGGGAGCAATTGACAATTTATTAATAATTGTATTTAGTCATACCAGCCCACCCCAATGACAATTACCTATTTTACCTATATCACTCTAAGTGTAACGGTGAATTCAAAGCTTTGGCGGTTTGGTTGTGTCGCTAGGTGAAGTGTTGAGACCGTCCATCTCTAATAAAGTAAAGTACGACCCTCTCGTGGTCCAGTGGGAAAGACATATTAATATTACTGGCGACATTCAAATCAAACATGAAAAATAATAATAAAAAATTCAACCTGTATAAAAAGTTCAACTTTAAAAAAGTTTATGCCGGCCCACCCGGTATATAATGGCAATACTTACCGTTCCGGTCTGTCGGTTATCCTTGGTCTGAAGTCTACGGAGTCCCTACTTTAGGTATTCCACAGTCTTCATATCGTTAGTACAGTTATCTGTTATTAAACATCGTACTACCGTAACAATCTGGAGTCGCTAATAAAAGTAACGGGGTATGGAAATTTTCCTCGGTTTCTCGGAAATTTTCAGGGTGACAGAAAGCGGTGTCGAGAGAAAAAGCAGAGGGAGGGAAATTTGTAGGCGCAGATAGGTAAGTATGCGACATTTTCTTATACCCCTATACACAGTGATGTATAGATGAGCTATATCTCGTCAAGATATGGTTATACCCGTTTTTATTTATATACTTTTGAGCCGGTTGAAAACGATAATATTAAGACAAGTAACCGGTACTACTTTTTACGCCGGATAATATTATCGTTAGTGCTGACATTGGGAAATGGCTCTTTGTTTCCTTTTTGTTGCTTGGCTCTGACAGTCTCCTACATTTTCCCACCATACTGGTTTCCTCTCTTTTGCAGAGGATGAAGATTAGGTGATTCTCAGAGTGCTTGAATTGAGTGGATATAGACCCCGGCTTGCATTAAATAATATCTTTGATTATAACCGACAAAAGTGGAGTCCCAGCCTAATTTTTTTCTATCATCCAAATCCATTCAAGCAATTTGAAAAAGCCACTTTCCCAAGCGAAGGAAGAAGAAAAGGTAGTGGTGGAGTGTAAGTAATGGGGAGGTGTCAGGAGTCTGCAGTGCACAAAAACAACAGTGAAACTTTGCACGAGGCCCAAACAGCGGCACGGCAAGACATTCGTTGTGTGTACGACTTTGACACTGCCAATCGTGTGATTTGTGACTGTGGGGTCACAAAGTGTGTCCAGTGGTGTAATAACACTATAGTGTTCACTGGATTGATCGTCGACATATTGTCGAGCCAGAGGAGTGCTTTACAAGCACACCCACAGGAAGTGAAAAGACCTACTGTCTGTTCCCTGCGGGCATTCCTACACTTATCCCCATACACCCTCCTTACGAGGAAACGATAACCAATAACACACTCAGACTCCAGTCTGCATAGCCACGCGTGGTTAGCCTCACACAAACGTTAGGAACACGTAAGGAAGTGTAAGGAGGCTGAGGAAAACAGACAAACGAAACATAAACAGAAACCTATTCAATCGGCATAAAACATGTTTGCACAAACTACATAAATCCTACACCAAACGTGGTGGCCATCTCTTAGGGGGGTGGTAGGACTAGCTTGCACAAACAGACTTTAGCGCAGCACTTGTTTTCTGCTATGCGTTCCGGGAGGGTAATTGCCCGCGAGGTAACAACTGCCGGTTTTCACACAGCGGAAGCGGAGGCGGAGGCGGTGGCCGCGGCCGTGGCCGTGGCTGTGGCAGTGGCTGTGGCAGTGGCTGTGGATCAGACTCCGACTCGGACGGTACAAAATCTTTTTATGATATGATTGAAGCTCAGTGGTAAATTTATTGTCAGGCTAAGTAATGTATTTCTTATATTGTACGCACGTGAAGCGGGCGAATCCGGATCCGGCAGGAACGACTACGCCGTCCCTTCTCCGATAGTAATACCATCCGACCGCGACTCTAGCTCGGGTACCGACTAGGACCCAGGTGAGTGCTATGCGTTCCGGGAGGGAAATGCCCGCGAGGTAACAACTGCCGCTTTTCACACAGTGGAGGCGGAGGCGGTGGCCGCGGTCGTGGCCGCGGATGTCTCGACATTCCAAAATGATTAAATAAAGTATTCAAGACTGTTTTATTAATAAACTGCTGCTACGAGCAGGCCTTTTTAGGCCACAAACTCGCGCAGCACACCGAGGTCAAGCGCGAGCGGCATTTTCCATGTGCAATTGTCTCCATCCCGAACGGACCGTTGCTCGAGGTTGCCAGAACTTAGCTGTTTGAATGTAGTGTTGTTGCATGTGACGCACAAGCGAACCCTCCCGTCCGTGCCTAATTCAAGACTCTCCTGTCGTATTGCACTGTGATCGACATAAAGTGAAAAGAAGGTTCCAGGCGGAAAGGGGTACGTTACGACCCGCGCGGGGCGCCACGCCACAGGTAGCTCCAGCAGGGTGCAAAACGCTCCTATCCTCGTGTAGTTCTCATTCTCTTTCGGGAGGTCCTTGACATCCTCGAAGCGCAGCCGGTCTTTATCAAAGACCACGTATCCCTCCAACATGCACAGCGGCCCCACCCTGCGGCAGGCCACCCCTGTGCCGCTGTGCCCCCAGCGGGCGAGCTCGGTTGATTCGATGGGCAGCAGGCGCGGCGTGCTCAACTCCCGCACCAGACAAGCAAGCCGAGAGGTTTCGAAGCGCAGCGTCGCCAACTCCTGGTCGCGCTCATCGCCCTGCCAGGGCAGCAGCTCCAGCCGCAGGCCCGGGGCTAGGATGGCCGACAGGTCGGCGCAAACCCGCAGTACGTTTGCGTCCGTTTCGATCGATCGGTAGGCCTCTTGCGCATAATCGCCCGGATCCGCCTCGCTCGGCAGAGCAAGGCGGGCCCTGAAGCACCCGGCGCCCAACACGAAGGCGCTGCCGCGCAGCACTGCCGCGGGGCTCAGCTTGAGCCGCAACCAGCCGTCGGCCCCGTGCCTGTCACGAGTCAAGTCGATCCGAAGTTCTGTGCGCACTTTTGTACATAACTTCTTGCGGGCGGGCCCCTCTGTATTGCTAGCGTCGGTAGTAGATGGTGCACTCCCCATCTTTTTGTGCACACTCTATGTTTTTTTTTCCTGGCCAGCAACACTTTTGCTTCGGCTGTTTCTCGGCGGTTTCCTCTCCTCGGCGGTCGGGACAATCTCCTTTGCTCTCCGGCCCCCCCCCCCCCCCACACACACAATCCTTCCCTCCCTCTATTTCTCCCCCGCCGCTGTTCGTTTTTTTTGGTTCACTATATCCAACATTTTTGGTGCGAACGAACATCTGTTGCTGTCTCTGCGCGACAAAACCGGCCCCCCCCCCTCCTCATTTTCTCGCCATTTCTGTTTCTCGCTATCCTCCCTGGCGGCCCCCCCCCCTCCCCATTTGTTGGGAGGAATGTAACACGCGGCCGCACTGTTCGCACAGCGCAGACGAAAAGGACCGCAAATTGCGGCATCTTGGTGAGAACGAGCAAATTTGCCGCAGTTTTTGTTTTTTGAGCCAAAAAAGGCAGTTGTATATTTAAGTTTTCATTTTTTGTTGGGGAGAGATTGGCGGGCGGGGAAATAATTATGTAAATTTTCCCCGCCCGCCAATCTCTCTCGAACAAAAAAGTGAAAGTTGAATATACCATTTGCCTTTTTTGGCCCCCAAAGAAATCGGTTTGAAACCCGGCGAAAAGGTCGACATATTTGCGGCGAACGAGAGAGGAATTTGGCGCGAAAATCATTTGAGCGACGTTGGCGGGGAGAAAATTCTTTTGGCCTTTCTTTTTGCTTTGTTCTTTTCCGGGTGTCTCTGTACGAGACAACGATTGTGCGGGGGGAGGGGGGAAAGTCAGAAAAGGGAAGCGGAGGAGGGCAGGGAAACAAATTCTTTTTGTTGTCCGCAGCGGCTACACACAGTCTTTTTTCTTTTTGTAAAAAGAAAGCAACAAAAAAAGAAAGAAGGGAAAAAAAAAGCAGGGCCGAGATGACAGTCCTTGCGCTGGTGTGGCCGGCGCTGGCCCGGGGCCTGTGTGCGTATTATGCCGGGGATGAACCCCCGGCGGAGCTGGGCGTGACGCTGGCGCAGGCACAGTCTTTCGTGCTGCCCTTCCTGCCTGGAACGAATTTTGGGGCGGGGCGGCGGCGGCTCGCGGCCGGCTCGTTCCCGTACAACGTGGACTGGGGGGACGGCTCGCGGCTGTCGGGCTGCGACAACTCTTGGCCCTGCGCGCACACGTACGCCGCGGCGGGCTCGTACGTGGTGCGCCTGTTCGGCCAAGAAATCGTGGGCTGGAGCCTGGGCGGCTGGCTGGAACAGTACGGGACGCGCGACGCTACGTGCACCGACCGCACCCTGCCGAGCGGCGCGCTCTGGAAGGACAGCGACGACTGGAAATGCAGCACGTACATGGGAACCCCCGCTGCGTGCACATGGATGAACTACCGCTTGTCACGCAATGTCTATAACGGCCGGGAGGCCTGTTGTGTGTGCGGCGGCGGCGAGCCCGGCTACCGCAGCCCGCTGACGAACATCAACGCTTGGGGCTCAATCCGCCTGCACACTACGAGCGGCCGGCACCTCAAGTACGGCCGGCTGGACTGGGTCGCGCCGCTGCCGGCGTGTCCTGGTTTGTTGTCGCTGGCGCACTCGTTCGAGGACCTGGTGCTGCTAGGCAACGCCGGCCTCGACGTGTCCGCGCTGGACACGAGCCTCGTGACCGACCTCCGCTACGCCTTCAACCTGCAGCTGGGCCCCGGGCCGGTCGGCGGGCCTGGAACACGTCGGCCGTCGTACACGCCGATTTAGATGCCGGTCAACACAACGCTTGCCTGGACTAACTTCGTGGCCCACATCTCTAAAAGTTTCTGAATGTGCGGCTGTGCCGAGCAACACGAGTTAATAAAGCCCGCCGCCGCCTTACAGTCCGTTACGACATGGACCTTACGCAAGCCAAGGACTGTGGCCACTCTCAACGCCGCAGAAAAGGCACAGTGAACTTCACGCTGGGGGGAGGAGGGTATGTTCTTGTTTGACCTCAGCAGGACTAACTCCTGATCTGTCCAACTTTCTGAGATGTATAACCCCCTGGACCGATCCGGGGCCGCGATGAGCGCCCCCTTTCCCCCCACCTGCGTCTCTCCTACCAGTGAGAGGTTCACATCGGTCCAAACAGTACACTTCCCACTATCTCCTACCCACACCATCTTCTCATCGTCAAAGTGTCCGACTCGTAGAAAGTGCGAAATGGGCAGACGAAAATTGGCTTCCACCAGCACTCCACGGGCCCACCTTGCCGCCGCTGACGTCCGAGCGCACACGCGTGCTGTCTTGGCCTCGGCCCTGACATAACTGTTGTACTGTTGGCGCAGCTGGCCCACTGCAGGACGTGCATAGAACAACATTTGAGAAACGTAGGAGAGCAAGCCGAGGAGCCTCTCGAGCGTCTTCAGCTTGAACAGAGAGTTGGTGGCGAGGCGGAGTAAAACGGAAAGCACGATGTCTCTCTTGTCGTTTGGTAACTCTACGTACCAATGCCCTACCCTGTTATCCTTGTACCACCCCAACGCGCGGAAGGTTTAGCTCACTTCTTCTTTGTGCCAGGGGATGCCGAAACGCTTCGATAGGGCCTTGAATTTCTTGAGCAGTGCAAAAGCTCGTTCCCAGTTCTTGGCAATCATGTCCGAGTTGTCAACGAAGAGTTTCATCGGGACTTTCCGGAAAAGAAAAATGACCTCTAAGGCCCGAGAGAATCTATTCCATTGATCCGCAGCTGGTGTACCGCCGAAACCCGGGCAGACTTGAACAAATTACTCGATGATGCCGGTCTCCGGATGCTTGGCTGCCACTACGTTCTGCCGAAATACCGAAGGGTCCAGCGGGGTTTGCCTGTAGGCGTCCTTGATGTCGGCAATGAGTGCTACGCAACCCGGTCCCGCCTCGACTATCCCAGCCATCTGTCCGTCGTGTGAATAATAATCGACCCCATCGTCAGTTCGGGGGCAAAGCTGATTAAAGGAAAGAAGACGAGGGTACGAAAGGTCATTGATGAGCCTCTTCTTGCCGTTCTCTGGACGCCATTTGTCTTTGGGGATTGCGTACTGCCTCGAAACAATCGCTTGGTTCTTTTCCTCATCATTGGGGAAAGGAGGTCTGGTGAACGGTCCCACCATGTATCCTTTCTCTACGCAGCTCAAGACTTCTTCGTAAAGCTTCCGGTTATCTTTGGGTAACAATCTATCTACAATGGAATAGTCGCGGAGGAACTCTCCCGTGCCCCTGTAGAAAGTCTGGGTGCCAGTGAGGAAACCTTTCAGCCACGTTACTTCATCGAGAGGCAAGCATTGACTTGCATCATCAAGGATCTCCTTCACGTTGAAGACTGTGTTATAGGGTTTGATCTTCCCCTTGCATGGAGAAAGTACTAGCCTCTCACCTGGCATGAACCTGGGCTCGTTCTCTTCCAAACCCAAAAAGGATAGTATTACCGAGCGACCCCTCCCCCTCTCGAAGCGAAAGTCAATGAGAGCTATTCCTCCTAGGCGACGACTTGGGTTCGAAGTCCTCTCGAACCACACGTGCGTAGTCCAAGTTCGAAGCACTGGGACTCCAACTTGCCTTCGTAGCCCACGAGCGCGACTACGTGCGCAGAGCGTAATCTATCGGTCAGTGAAGACAGAGAGGCATTACATGAAAACGGGGAGAAAAATGACCAAAAAGGAAAACTGTGCCACCACACACTGCCTCCTTCCACTTTGGACAATAAAGAGGGGAGAGACAGAAATGGCACAGTCCAATCTGGCAAGTTCTGACTAGCTAGCTACGGGCAAGCACGAGAAAGACATCTCAACTGCACCGCTAGCTCGGACCTGAGACGGTGCTGAGCGAACCCAAGCACCCATCTCTTCTTCCGCCTCCCGTCTGGCCACTTCCCAAACCCACCTGGGCAAAGGGACAAAGTCGGCCTGAGACTCGGACGAAGGGTGAAGACTGACGAAAGGAAGAGGAAAGGAGAGAGAAGAAGAAAGAGGAGAGGAAGAAGAAGAAAGGAAAGATACACTAGCTTGAGTGGCATTGCCATCTCGCTGCTTACATTCGAAAACAAAGGGAACAGACGAATTCGAAGTGAAAGGAGCAGAAGTAGAAGGAGGAGTGCCAACAGTATACGACAAAGGCGAAGTAACAACAGCAGAAGACGGAGTAATGGTAGCAACAGGAACAATAGTAGAAGAAGGAGTGAAAGTAGAAGGAAGAGCATTAACAACCGACAGTGCAGCAGTAGGTGAAGACGGATAACCACCTGACGGTGCAACAACAGACGAAGAAGAAGGCGAACAAGAAGAAGAAGAAGAAGAAGAAGAAGAAGAAGAAGAAGAAGAAGAAGAAGAAGAGAAAGAAGAAGAATAAAGAGAGGAAGAGGAAGAACAAGATGAAGAAGAAGAAGAAGAAGAAGAAGAATAGAAAGAAGAAGAAGAAGCAAAAGACGAAGCAAAAGAAGAGGAAGAAGAAGAAGAAGAAGACGAAGAAGAAAAGAAGAAAAGAAAAGAAAAAGAAAGGAGAAGAAGAGAAGAAGACGAAAGAAGAAGAAGAAGAAGGAAAGAAGAAAGGAAGAGAAGAAGAAGAAGAGAGAAGAAAAGAAGAAGAAGAGAGAAGAGAGAAAAGAAGAGAAGAAGAAGAGAGAGAAGAAGAAAGAAGAAAAAAGAGAAAGAGAGAAGAAGAAGAGAAGAAGAAGAAGAAAGAGAAGAGAAGAAGAGAGAAGAAGAAGAGAGAAGAAGAGAGAAGAGGGAGAAGAGGGAGAAGAAGAAGAAGAAGAAGAAGAAGAAGAAGAAAAAGAAGCAGCAGTAGTAGAAGAGGTAGTAGAAGTAGTAGCAGTAGTAGTAATAGTGGTAATAGTAGTAATAGTAGTTACTAAGGAGTAGTAGCAGCTGACAAGGCAAAAGGAAAAACCACAGTGGAGATAGAACTAACAGGTGAGGTAGAAGAGGAGAAGAATGAGCTGGACAGTAGACAGAGGGGAAGAGAGAAGAGGAACCCTCCGTACTTCGGAGCTGACAAACATGCTAGGTAGGCCACTCTTACTTGATGACATAGTGGCACTACCTACAGACGACGAAAGTGAATGTTGCGAGATGAGGGACGAACAAGAGGGGGAGAACGAGGTGTGGAAAGCAGTAGACTATTTGGGGGTACATAATGGCTAAGCAAGTTTGGTTGACCGTCCACTCGTTGTGAAGAATGACCGCAAGTAGCGGAAAAACCGGAAAAAAGAGAAGCTCTGGTGTGGGGTGGCACCAGTAACAACAAAGATGTGGAAGCCCCCCCAGTCACATAGTGCGGTGAACGGTGTTCGTTGATGCGTCGAAGCGTGCTGGACGATGTTTTGTCATTTTGCTGGACTTCAGCTGGGCGTGCGACACTCCCACCAGGGTCCCACGACGCCCCACTCCACACGGCGTTCACAGTTGGTAAAGTCGAATCCACCCTGAGGGACTTCCGATCCCAAGCCTTTACCCTCAGGGCCTCTTCATCCTTGCTTAGGCTTGATGAAGTCCCACCTCTTGCTAGTAGCATTGGGGCAGCTGTCTTTTCGGTGGTCTTTCTTTCCTGGGCAGGCTGGGCACGAGTGACGAAAACGACAATTCTCACCGTAGCTGCAGACCTCGCCCTCCGCCCAAGCCCAACACGCCTTGTTGATTAGTTTCCCTCGACGACCACCAGGTGTCGACTGACTATTGTTGTTACCATGGGAGGATGACCACGATTGGTTTCCCCCCCGGCCTGATACATCACCATTAACGTTAGAGAGTGGGACAAGGTGAACGTGACAAAGTTCAGAAAACAAAGTGCCTTTGTGCCACTCTCCCAAACGAGACATGCTTCTCACAGCTCAGTCCCATGCAGCCACAAAGCAATAGTATATTTTTTCAAAAGCAGTTCAACAAATCTGTAATGTTCCCACATGTCTGCTGCATGTGACGTCCAACAAACAGCATACAAACCAATCATAATGCTAAGCAGGTTGAGCAACCCCACAGCAGTAGCCTTGGGCTTGCCACTCGATTTGTCCTCTCCGTATAAAACACGGTTCGACCCTCCTTCCAACTCACTCGTATGTATTGGTTCCACCCCTTTCTTGAACTTCTTCAACACGGCATGCTTTACATTCTCTGAAGTTTCTTTTGCTCTGCATGCAAGGGCTTCTTCCAATTCAGCATCAACCTGTCATTCCTTGCCTTCTCGTCGTTCGTCTTTTAATTTTCTGCGCTTCTTGGAGGCAGGGTTGACTTCTTCTTCCTCGTCTCCTCCGCTCTCGTCCGAATGTAATTCACTTTCGTCTTCGGGGACTAAGTCGATTTCGTTTCTTACAACGTCCTCCCACTTAATATCCCCGTCGTTTCTTACAACGTCAGTAGTATAGTATGAAATTTACAAAGGTCGTTTTTTCGTGCCTTAAAACGACCTCATAAATTTCATTTCTCTTCTCCTATTGCTAGTTTGAACTATCAATACAAGAGCATAAAACACCCCAAAGAGCCCTCTATCTAGCACTGAGAGAAAAAATAAAAGTTATCCAAAAACCCTTATTTTAATAACCCAAATAGATTTATCTTACAACTCAAGTGGGACAACCCAATTGATAGAACCTTCATCACCGCCAACCTTCTTCGTCAAGGCTGAAAGCGATGGAAAGACGAGAATATCTTCTTCATCTTTCCCGAGCGAAGCCAGAAAGAATGTTTTCTTCCTAGGATTTTTCATGGTTTCGTCGCGTTCTATCCAAGCGAACGAATAATTCTCAGTTCTCTGCGAGGGGTTGCGAACGAAATATTTTCGCTCAGCATGAAATGAAGTTATTTTTTTTCTTATCAAGTTGAGCGAATTCCCTCGGAACCCTAACAAATCGGGGGTTCTTAATCTCAGCAGAGGCTTCAGTTTCAAGTTCCCCCCACGGCTTCCAAAAACCTATAACCACATTCATTATCATTAAAGAGAAACAATAGAGTTAGGTCTTACCACCCCCAGCGAGGTTGATTTCGCCGAGTTGGTCTGCTACTTCATTCGGCTCTCCCATAGTCTATTACACACACACCAAAAGCATGTGTAATAGAAATTTCTTTGAATTAGAGTGGGGTGTTAAACCCCTTGGTTTTTAAGAAAACCATTAATGTTGATTACACGAAGACTTTTTATTCCGAGTTGCTACCAACACTCTCGGTTCTATAGACTCTGTGCATGTTTCTATTGTGTTCTCGTTTAATATTTCTATTAATGCTATCATTTACGTATTCATTAATACCATCACTGGAGTATTTGTTAAACGAAGCATTAAACGATAAATGTTCTTTTTCAATACCAGCGAGAATTCTATTCATGACAATGGCTGTAAGTTGGCCACGATTATCATTTTTCCACTTATAGAAATTATCTCGTTCTTTGTTTATTTTTTTTTCCAATTTCTTTTGTCTTATTCTAAAAAGTTTATCCGCCTCTACTTCATTATTTTCAATACTTAATCGTTGCAACATCTCATTGATAGCCTCAACCTTAATTAGGTCAGGCTGTTTCTTTTTAACGAGACGAGCAATTTCTTTGTCTGCTTTAGAAATTCTTTCTTCACAAGCGATTTTATCCTTATTTAGTCTGTCCTTACAGGTTCTACGAATTTCATATTCCTCCAACCAATCGGATTTAGTTTTGATTCTACTCGGAATTAAGTCCATTTTTTTTTGCGACACTGCGACAAAAAAGTGAAATTCTGTCGCAACCTCTGCGGCACTGCGACACCGCCGTGTTTTGGTGTCGCAAAGACATATTCACGGAAATAGAATTTTCTAGAATTTAACGCGTGGCTGATAACACTTCAAATACCCTTTTTTCTTGTATTACTGGCAGGGCTACTTGGCGAAGAGACTAATGGGTTCAACGTCGTCATTGAAATTTTAGGTTGCGGGTTCAAATCCGAAGGATGTATCTTCGCTTAAATAGATCCTTTTTGCTTATAAATCCAATATTACCTTTGCCTTTTTTTTTCTCTCTTTGAAGTCCTGATATTCTCTGGTTGAATGTCTTCTCTTTTTAATAATTCTTTTGCTTTTTTCTCTTTAATAACTTCTTTGGTTTGCTCTTTCATATCTTTTTCTTCGTCAATTGGTTTATCAAATTCAGTTTTAAGAAGTTCTCGCGGGGACACTAATTCATTTGAGTCTAATATGATTGTAAACCCCTTTCGCCCCTTGACTTTATAAATAATTTTGCTGAAAGTCTTACCGCCTTTGGAGAAAACATTCCTTTTGTTTTCTTTTCTCACACTCTCCAACATTAAATTCGTTAATTAAATTATCTCGCGTGATTTTCTGTTTATTTTTGTCTCTCCCGAAAAATACATCAACAGATTTGGCTTGAATTCCTCTATGAAGTTTATGATTATAAGCATCTACTAAGTCTTGAATATAACTAACCCAATCAAAATTACGATTGGTTTCAAATAAAAGGTCAAGCCATCTCCTAATACCTTATCACTCTATCAACAACCGCGAGCGCTCTATGGTCGCCAACTTCAACAACATCGTGTTTAATTCCATGTTCAATAAAATATTCACGAGTTGCTCCTTTATATTCTCCCCCGCTGTCAGTAGTAATTGACTTTGGTTTATATTTGATTGATTTCAAAGCGTAATATACTTCTTTTGCTGTTTTATTTTTTAATGGAAAGATGATTAAATATCGTGAATGGCAATCAATCCAAACAAGCATCCAAGCATAGCCCTTATTGCCTTTCTTGTCCTTTATCTTACTCATATCCGCTAAGTCAAGAAAGACTTGGTCTTATGGTTTATCAACCCATATGGTATTCCATATTTTTGGGTTCTTTTTAATTTCAAGTGCTTCTTCTTCTTTTGTTTTAACTACTTCTCCCGTAGGTGTGTCCTCTAATTGACTATTGCGATTTTGATTATTAATAATTGTATGTTTATGGTCTAAATCAGGCATTCTATATAATTAAATTTATTTTTACGATGTTTTAGAATAAGCGAAAGTGCGACAGCGCGAAGCGCTATTCTAAAATATCTAGAACTTTAAAAACACCCTATCTATCTCGTTATTTTTTTCTTTCTTAGCACCGCCAGAAGATTGATTATACACTTTTACGCTCACACTGCTAGACCTTTTACCCTTACCTTTCTTTACTGGTATTTCTTCTTCGCTTTCTTCACTTTCACTTTCTTCGCTCTCTTCAGGCTGAGGCTCTTGCTTCTTTTTCTTCGCTCTCTTAGTTTCTGCCTTCGCTCTTTTAATTTTCATCTTAGCCATCTTTTCAGCAATGATATCAGTGAAATCAACCTCATCTTCACTCTCGCTCTGCTCAGGTGTGTCATCTTGTTCCTTCTCATTAATGATATCGGTTGCTAAATTTTTATTTTCTATCTCCGATATTTTTCGCTCCCTATCTTCATCTTCGCTTTTAACCGCGTTTCGGTATTGCGCCAAAACATTTTTAGCATGCTCCATCTTTCGTTGTTTTGCTTTCGCTTTTATTCCTTCCACAGCATTACCCCAATTCTTACGACTTGCTTCGGCAGACGGCATTCTATACTAAGATTAATATATTTTAGTATTTTTTAATAATTAATTGATATTTGACAATCTCACTTCTATCTTGCTAATCGCAAGATTTTTCGTTTATTGTCAAACATCGTTTTAAAATAAAATTTTATTCTAATAATATAGGAAACGATTTTCTAAATTATCTCAAACGAGTTTGAGATTTACGAAAAGCGAAGCGAAAGTGTGAATTTAGAAAATCAATGTCGCAATATAAATCATTACTCGGCTTGTCAGAAATCGCGACAGACAACCTTTCAATCGCAAACTTAGACTTAACAAATACCAACATAGTGGGCTTAAACACAGACAGAGTGCCAGAAGATGCCGACCCGATAAATCTTTATTTCACTGACGGCCGATTTGATACACGTCTCGCTTTAAAATCAACGACTGATATCAAAGAAGGAAAAAATTTATACTATACAGAGCAACGAGTAAGGGACAACGACGAAGTCAAAGCCTCAACTCAACACCGCTCTAATACTTGCAATCCGCACCAAACCAGTTTATACAATTTGATAGACACTAACATATTTGCACAAGCGAGCGGCCAATACTTAACTTACAACGATGTAGAAGGCAAATGGAAGAATACAGCCCTTGGTTCAATTGATACACTTTCAGATGTGGTTATAACCGCGCCGATAGCAATGAATAATTATCTAACGTATAATTCAATAAACTGGGTAAATAAAACATTTCCGATAAATGTTGATGAAACAGGCAACATTAGTATGGGAAGGAAGAATATGACAGGAGTTAATTTACTAAATACCAAAGATGTTGATGAATGGATATTTGAACACCAAGATAATAATGATAAAGTTTCAGCGAGTGGAAGTATAGACTCACATAGCGATGTGTTAATAACGGGCACACCAGCAGATAACCAATTACTCATTTATAGCACGGGGCAATGGAGAAACACCACACCACCCTTTCTTAGATTAGACGGCACAGCCAGTATGACGGGAGGACTAAATATGGGTGGTTTTGCTATTTCAGGGGCTTCTACGTATAATGGAATTAATCTCGCTAATCTCGCAGTTGATGGTTCGGTGGTCAAACTAACAGGAGACCAAACCATAGCGGGTATTAAAACATTTAGCAGTATAATAAATGCGAGTGCGGGTCTTGATATGAAAAGTCAAAACATAACAAATGTAAATCAACTAAATGGCAGGTCTATCACAACTTGGCTATCAGAGCACGATACTAACACGGCGAAAGTGTCGGCGAGTGGAAGTATTGATACACATAGCGATGTGATTATAACAGCAGCATCAGATAATCAACTACTCATTTATAGCACTGGACAATGGAGAAACGTGGCATCACCCTTTCTTAGATTAGACGGCACTGCTAGTATGACGGGAGGACTAAATATGGGAAACCAAAGCATATCAAATGTGAATCTGGTTGATGGTGTGGATGTTTCTGTTCGTGATACTTCGACAGTTAAAACCTCAGGAAACCAAACAATAGCAGGAATCAAGACATTTAGCAGTGGCCTTGAAATAACTGGAAATTCAACGAATGCGACAACAAAAGGAACATTCGTGGTTTTTAACTCCACAGCCAATATAGGAACTATCGGATGCCTTGATATGGGCACTGGCGTAAATTATAACTTTGAAATAAATGCCAAAAAATAAGTTTTATTATTGATGGGGCAATCGTCGGTTGGGTAAATGCTTCGGGGCTAGATTGTAATAGTAGCAAAATAGCCAACCTTGGAACTCCGACATTAGCGACGGACGGAGCGACAAAAGGGTATGCGGACACATTGGACGGGCAAAATGTAAAACTAACAGGAGACCAAACCATAACAGGAAGTAAAACATTCAACGGGGCGAGCACTGTGATAAAATATCTAACTTTAACGAACAATGCAGATTTTAATAATCAAACTATCACTAATGGTGGAAATGTAACATATAATGGGGCGAGGATATTAAACCAAAATGGAGGAGATATATTCTTTTCACAGACATCAGGAGATTATCAATATTTCTTATTTACTCTAAATACTGCTACAAGTGGAACCGCGAACCAACGAGGTTATGTATTTACGAATGTAGCATTTGACGCAAAAGGAGCAGGACTTTATATTTCAAAACTTTTGGATAATAAAAGTGCTTCGTCTGACATTGTCCGTTTTAACAATGCTGGCGGTATGCGGTTTTATGGTGCCTTAGATATGAACTCAAACAACATAACAAATGGCGGAACAATAACGGGAACAACAATTACTTCAACCGGGTATATCAACGACGACACTAACGGCGAGCGGATTGATAACGGCAAATGCGAGTATATCAACAACAACGGCAACCGCAAGCGGATTGATAACGGCAAATGCGGGTATATCAACGACAACATTAACAACAAGCGACAATATAGTAGTAGGTGCTGGAAAAAGTGTTTTCATAGATAGGTCAGGATATACAAACACAAACAACAAATTAGTTTTGTGGGATGGTGGAACAGGTTCCACGACTGCTTTTAATGGATTTGGTATTAAACTAGATACAATGATGTACAATGTCAATGCTACAACTGATAATCACATATTTTACTATGGTGCTACAAATGAGTTATTCAGAATTGGTAATGCGGTAATTACTGCTTCAAAGGCAATAACGGCAAATGCGGGTATATCTGTTGTTAATAGCACGGCAGATATAAGAGGAGAAGCAAGAAGTGGGTCTCATGCTACACCAGTCGGGTTATATGTCACAGGCAATCTTGGAGCATCTTCTGCTGGTGTTGAATTCAGACACAGCAACGGAACACAGGGAATTGGTTTTGGATATAATTCAATATATGCTACGGGAAGCAGTACAAACCAAGATTTAAATTTTTATGCGAGGGGGACTGGTGTAATCTATGCTCAGAGTGATACAAGCATGACGACAGCATCCAGCGGTTTTTTAATATTAAGAAAAAGACCACAAAATACGACTAACCCACAAATATTTATGAAAGCAGGAGACTCATCAGGTTATGCGGTGGTAATGAATACAGGTGGATTATTACATGCTTGGTCGACTTCATCATCAAATGGTGAAAACAATACAGGATATGTTTTTATTGCAGCAGGAGCGAATGTTTGGTCTTCTGGTTCAGACAGGAGATTAAAATTAGATATTAAAACACTAGACTGCGGGGATTGTTGCGATAAACTTATGAAAATAAACTGCTGTTCATATTATTTGAAATCAGACGAAAAGAAACAGAAAAAGAACCACGGATTTATTGCTGATGAAGTAAAAAAAAATACTTCCAGAATTTGTATCTGAAAGTGGAATAAAAGCGGATGATGGGGATGGAAACTTTGAAGGTATATCATACACGGACTTCATACCAATATTAGTCAGCGCTTTTCAACACATGGCGGAAAAGGTAGTTAATTTAGAAAAACAAAATAATAATCTCATGAATATACTACAAGACCAAGCAAATCAATTAGCAGAAATCCGAGCAGTCATTTTTTCAAATGTCAAATAATACAACCAGACTTCATAGACCCACACCTATTATGGATATGGATGGCGAACTAACTCCAGAATTAAAGTCTCGTGTTCTTGAAGTAGAACTAAAGACTGAGGAAAAAAAAATAGAGCACGAATTGGAAGATAACTGGAATTGTTGTTGTATAAAAAACAGACCAACCGACAGCCGACTTATTAAATACTTATTTCAAATGGGTATCATTATTGCCATTATAACCCTTTGTATCGTGAGGCTATCTGAAAAGAACTTGCCATGCGAGGTTGCTAACACTTATGTCGGTATTTTAACATTGCTTATCGGCATTTGCCTTCCATCGCCTTCTAGCTCAAAGAAGTGATATTTATCAACTTCACTACCAATCTGACTGATCGTCAGATATCCCGTTTGTTGATAAACATCGTAAAAAATAAAATGGAAGACGATGTTTGAGAATAAGCGAGAAATCTGGCGATTAGCCAGATAGAAGCGAAATTCTCAAATATCACATTCATATAAATGTATTTTATACCAAGAACTATCGCTGGCGCAGATTAAAGGAATGGCTTCATCAAAACTAACACACCAATCACTCATAGGCTTATACACACATTTAAATTTTGTTTCTATTCCTTTCTGAATACAATAAGCACAACTCTCATTTTTTTTATCGCCGACCCGTGAGTAAAAGTCGCAG
The DNA here is from genome assembly GCA_019918135.1 of Paulinella micropora. Taxonomy (NCBI): domain Eukaryota; phylum Cercozoa; class Imbricatea; order Euglyphida; family Paulinellidae; genus Paulinella; species Paulinella micropora. Next base: position 40,985 of record WBZZ01004107.1, on the reverse strand, counting down.
GCAGTCCGCGAAAATATTTTTGTTATTAAAAAGTTTATGAGTAGTAATATAATCATGGCTACTGAATATAAATACCAAAAGATTATTTTTCTGAGCAATGATTTTGCTGGAGGAAGCAAAACATTTAATAAAAATATTCAAATGTCATTCACACCCACCAAAATGAATGTAAAATTTATCCACTATATGAACGACCAGACCGAAACCAAAACCAGAATTCTTTATATGGACAGAATTGGAATTATTGGCACATTTGCGGACAGCACTACAGCAAACATTTCAAACCTCAGTTATAATTTGGGTGTTGTCGGATGGACTGACGGACAATATACATTTAAAGTCCTTGAAACTGACAGCGGAAATATTGATACAGGAAATTTAGCGGGAAGAATTGTTGTATGCCTAGAATTCGTCGGGTGATATTTATCAACTTCACTCTCATTCGCTTTGCTCATACTCGTAATCTCAAACTTGTTTGAGATATTGATAAACATCGAACACCAATTTATTTTAAACCATAAAGAAAAAACGATGTTTTAGAATAAGAGAGATATCTGACGATCAGTCAGATTGAGCGCAATTCTAAAATATCATGGAGAAAATAAACAACGTCAAAGTTAAGCCTGTGAAGCAGGATGGAAACGGAGATAAAAAAGCAAAAGGTTATAAATTATTTAACGAACCTTACGCCAATATATTTCTACTTGCCCGTAAGAAGAGAGGGAAAACAACAGCACTCTTTGAAATACTGAAACGGACTACAGACAGAAAAACCCGCATTGTCAGTATTGCTTCAACAATACACAAGGACTACATTTATAAAGCAATTGTTAAGCACTTTAAGAACAGAGGCAACCCGATGGCAATATATACCTTTCTCAAATCAGACGGGGTGAATGTGATAGACTACGAACTTGACAAACTGAACAAACCAGATGAAGAGCAGGAAGGTGAAATCAAAGATGAAGAACCGATAGAGAAGCCACAATTTCTTTATTTTGGAAAAGAAAAGAAACAGAGCGCCGCGGAGGCGCCAAAAGAAAGGCCAAGTAAGTATATTTCTCCAGAGGTTGTTTTTGTTTTGGATGATTTAGGGAGCGGTTTAAGAGATAAGTCCGTAAGCGATTTGTTAAAAAAGAACAGACACTATAAATCAAAGGTGATTATGTCTAGTCAGTATCTGAACGACCTACGACCAGAAGCCATTAAGCAGTTAGATTATTTGTTAATCTTTCCAAGCCAGTCTCAGGATAAAATGGAACTCGTGTATAAACATTTAGACTTATCTTTTGATTTTGATTACTTTCTTCAAAAGTATCACGAAGCAACAAAGGAACGATTTAATTTTCTTTATGTTTCAAGTGTTGATGATGAATTACGCAAAAACTTTGCTTATCGGTTGAAATAATGATATTTGACAATTTCACTTCTATCTTGCTAATTGCAAGATTTTTCGTTTATTGTCAAACATCGAAACCATTAAAGCAACACCGATATTTAAAAAACACACGAAAATGAGCGCAGCGAATGAGAGTGTGAATTTTTAATATCTTTTTAATTAATTATTTTTCTGTATTATATATGCCAGTAATACTATCACCAGTGATAATTTCACAACCATCAGGATATAAAATCGGATACAATCCATCAATGCCACAGAAGGAAGGAAAAAAGAAAACTAAGAAGAAGGGATGTGGTCAAAAGGGAGGAAAGATTAACTGGGCTAAGGTCGGAAAAACCGCAATGGCTGTTAATAAATTCCTTCGCGATAACAAGATTATTTCAAAGACCGCTAATGCCCTTGGCGATGTCGGGGTTCCATATGCGTCTCGTATTGGTTCAACTGCTGCAAAACTTGGTTATGGTAAGCAACGAGGAGGGGCTGTAAAGTTTCGCTGATAGTTATCAACTACACTCTCGTTGCTAACGCAACTCCCGTTTGTTGATAACCATCGAAAACAGATTAATTTTTTTCATAATAAAAAAACGATGTTTTAGAACAAGAGAGAGTGCGACAGCACGAAGCGTAATTCTAAAATATCTATACAATGGTCGTAAAAAAAGCAAGGAAACCCAAAGTCCGTCCACCGAGGGTTTATAGAAATAAGAGCGGAAGGCCTTATATTATCCAGAAGGGTAAAAAATATTATCTTAATTTTGGTAAGAAAACAAATGATTTAAGCACATTACAAATTGTTAAACTTTTTATGAAATATATTGGTAATAAGCCAAAGTCGCAAAGGGCTAGTCGCAAGCCAAGGGAAAAAATAATCAAATCTGATTTCAATCGTCTTGAACACGAGAACCGAAACCAGATACAAAGTAACTTACAAAAGAAATATGAGTTAATACATGACGAGGAAGAAAAGGAAAAGAAGAAAAGGGAGGATTTAGAAGAGGAGAAGAAGAGACTAGAGAGAAATATCAAAGCAGATACTAAGGAGCTAAATGAAATAATGAATAGGGATCATAAAAGACAACTGGCGGAGATTAAGGAAAGACAGGAAGAAAAATCTAGGGAACAGAAAAAGGAACAACGACTTATTCAGGAACTACAGGCAGAACAACGACATAGACAGGGATTATTGACTACTCCAGTTGCACAGCCTATTATAGCGAACCCGAATCCCCCTTCAACTGCAAATAAACCAAAGAAAACCGCAACTACATCTTCCCCAAAAATAACTGATATAACTGACAAAGTAAATAAACAAGAAAAAGATTTGGAAGAAGAAAAGAGACGAAGATTTATTGATGAAATGTTCTCCGAGAAAACGAGAAAAAAACGTGTCAAAAAAAGGAAAAATAATACAATAATAAATCACCTTAAAAAAGCAGGCATTAATATCCCTATAATAAAAAACAAAGGTTCAAACGACTACGCCACTAGTTTAAAGAGATGGTTATACACACAAAAAATCACTGAAAACATATCATCGGCAGAAGATGGATGGGATAAACTAGAACAATTTACAACAAAAATGATTGCTAAAAATGAAAGCAAAAAGAATGAAGAAAAAAAACTCCTGTAAATAGCACTCTATCGCCAATAGACCCACCCCATTTTGAAAATTCTCCAGATGCTAAACAACTTATATTTGAAATGACAAATCCACAACCAGCGGAGACACAACCGACAGATGTAGCACCACCCCCGAGCACAAGTTCTGTGGAGTCACAGCAACAACAGCAAGAGGAGACAACCATACCCCCGAGCGTCGCGGAGACACCAGAGCAACAGCAAGAGCAAGTCCCATTACAAGGAGAGGGTCGCGGTTTAATGACTAATGAAATAGATGACATAATGAAAAAATATGGATGGTATCTCGGAGCAATAGCCAGCGATGAAATCTACAAGTTGAAGCCCGAAAGCAGAAAGCAATACGGATTTATTATGAATTTGGACAATCACAAGCAAGCAGGGTCTCATTGGATCGCAGTATGGATAAGTCTAGATAAAGACAGGAGTGTTGAAGTCTATGACCCCTTAGCACTTTATGAACCTACTGAAGACTTTCAACAACAAATGAAACAACTAATAGACAAAAGCCACCCCGATAGTTATTTGTTAATGAAGGTCAATCAAGTAAAGCAACAATCAAACACCTCAGACACGTGCGGTTGGCATAGTATGAGATTTTTAATGGAGCGGGCGAAAGGCAACCGATTTAAGTTTGCTAGTGGCTATACAGACTTAAAAGAAGAAGAAGCAGAGAAATTAAAAGCACAGAATGGGTATGGGTTTGACACCTATTTATAAAAGATAGTTATCAACTACACTCTCATTCGTTTCACTCATTCTCGTTTGTTGATAACCATCGATGTTTTAGAATAAGCGAGAAATCTTGCGATTAGCAAGATAGAAGCGAGATTCTAAAATATCATTTACAAACTTCATTTTGAAAAAAATATATTTAATAATATAGAAAAACGATTTTCTAAAACCAACGAAAGCGTAGCGAAAGTTGGAATTTAGAAAATCAATGGAGTATAAGGGAGGAAGAAGTTCTGGTATTTACTATATCAACAGCAAAAACAGAATAACTGGCACAGACAGCGACTTTACACACGAAGTCAATATGAAGGGGCTAGACAATCCCACACATTGTAAAATACTTCATATCTATGTGCCTAAGTCGTATTACTCTGTGGCTTCACCATATAATACTTTTACTCTTAGCGAAGACGGGTATGAGGGAAACTACACAATGAACAATCTAAAAAATAAGTTGTCGGAGGTACTGACGGCAGAAAGTCAAAATAACTATACATATGTCGTCTCAAGCAACAATACCAACATAGAACCAGAAGATGGCAAATTAACATTCAGTGTTTCAAATAACGGAGGCATTCAACCGCGGTTTATATTTGATGGTGGTTATGGGATTTGATAGAAATTCAACATACTTCTTCGCTAATAATTTTGTTAAATCGCCGAACGTAATTATTCTAACTGGTGAAAAGACTTTATACCTTCAATCGGACTTAGTTGGTGAAGGAGATAATCACGTGCTACAAGAAATATACACGGCGAATGAAATTCCATTTGGAGCCATTATATACGACGGAAGTGGGTCTGAGTATGGTAAGAAATTATCCGCCAGTTCAAATAATGTGTATCGGTTTTATCTTACAGACGAAAACGATCAGGCTATAAATCTTAATGGTTTGGGTATCGTTATGACATTGTTGATTTACAGAGAGACTAATTATTTTAATTTATTTACATCATTTTTTAATCTTTTGAAACAGAGATAAATAATTATTTTGGAATTATTTATTTTTTTCTATAAATATATTCCAGTTAATTAGTTAATTTACACTACCAAAAAGAAAAACAAAAAATGCCAACTCAACACGGAGGCGAACTAGACTTTTCTAGAACTGACTACATCAGTGCTTCGTATCGTTTGAATAAACTAACTCCGCGAGAAGGTGCTGGGGCTATTACTGTTACTACCGCAGGAGGACAAGAAAGCAACTTTGACCTTATCAGCAGGCCATTTAACTTAGCCCGCTCTGTCTTGAGTTTTACTTATGCCCCACCAGCAATCGCTGCGAACTATAACAAATGCTATATGGATTGTCTGGCTCCTATTAGACGAATTCAATTTCAAACCCGTAGCGGTGTTTATCTGTGCGATGTAAATGAAGTTGGTAACTTTACAAAGATTATTTGGAAGGCTGAAACTTCTATGAAGGATTTTCTGACACTTGAAAACCACGATAATGGAAGTGGTGCGGGATGTATGCTTCAAAAGTGTAATGCTGGAAAGATTGTTATCGGTAGTAGAGGAGAAAGGCGAGCAATTGATACTGCAGCAGCCTACGATACTGCTAGAGACGCAATTCAAACATACTACAAAGTGCCTAGTGCAAATGCTCGTCGCCACGACGATTCTGCTCTATCTGATGGCACTGCTGGAACCTATAGCCTTGTTAATGTTGAATATAATGAGGCTAAGTATTTCTCGGGTGGTTCGGTTACTTCTGCTGAGGCTTCTATCAGTGTTAAGATTAATCTTGGTATGCTTTACAATACCGTTTTCGCTCTTGATAAGACTATTATGTTTCCAGAGATTTTGAATATGCGTATTGTATGGCAACAGACCCCTAAAATTTATTATTACAATAACGATGCTTCGTCACCGGGTGGAGGAGTACTTGTTGCTGCCGCTGGTAATGTAAGTGTTTCTAGTCTTAACTTGCTCCTTGCCGTAGAGACTAATCCCGATGTCATTCAATCAATTCAACAAAAGGTGGCGAGTCCTGAGGGTATGAGTTTTAATGTTGATTATCCTTATGTTTATAAAAATTCCATTGCTCAATCAACTATACAAAACATTATTCTCCGCTTTGATAGGGGGCATGGTAAAAGGTTGAAGAAAATTTATCACACACTCTTTAACAACACCGAAAACAAGAATACCGCTTATGATATTGATAACAGAGCAAACGCTAAGACTACCAGTTTTCACACCACACTTGACGGGGTGCGACTTCAGGAATTTGAAATATTTCCCGCTAGTTTTGAAGATTATATGTGCTTGAAACCTAAACTTGAAGGTTCTGTTTTGATGAATTCAAATGTGTATCAATACAACTGGTTCTGGGTTGATACTTGGGATAATACCCGCCCGCTGTGGAGCAAAGACCAAAATGAAGTTAGTGGGCTTGACCTTTCCAATGAGCGACGATGGGAGTTCATTAGCACTACACAGAATAATGCTCATCAGCATGTAAGTGTAGCAATCACTCAGCGGGAGGTTCAGATTAAGGCAAATATAATTTCCATTTCATAAACTGCCAAAACAAAAAATTTAAAAAATTTAGATTTTTTTTTCCATTCAATATAACACATTTGTTTTTGAGGTAGTCAAAAACAAAAACAATGACTACTCACCAGAGAAATTTAATCGCACAAAATCCAGACGGAGAATTTATAAATGTCAGTGTTGGATATGATGGCGATATTGAAACAAATAATTCAAAAACCGCTTTTGGCGAAGCAGTAGTGGGTCAATTAACACCAGTATTACAAGGAATCTTTCCATATACCATTAATACTAGGATATGGACAAAAACAGAAACAAAATCATCTGTGTCATTTTTGAATAATATGGCTGAATTGAAAACAACTGCTGATGCAGCGGCTGTTGCTAGTCTGGTAAGTAAAAGGAGAATAAAATATAGAACTGGAATGGGTGTCCTAGCCCGCTTTACTGCTCTATGGACAACGGATGATACAAAAGATTACTATTCATTTATTGGAATAGGAAATGATCTCGCTGATGGATTTTATTTTTACAAAAATCAAGCAGGAATGAATATCGCACATTGTGCGGGAGGTGCTGTAGATTATATTGACCAAGAAGACTGGGACGACCCTTGCAATGGAAATTATGCTATGCCAAACTTAGACTGGAGCAAAGGAAATGTATTTCAAATTCAATTTCAATATTTAGGTTTTGGTGCTATTAAGTTTTATATTGACAATCCCATAACAGGATTATTTCAATTAGTTCATATGATTGAATATGCGAATGCTAATAATGGTGTAAGCCTGCGAAATACGACATTACCTTTTACGGCAGTAATGAGAAATGATGCAAAGACTGGAATACAATCTCTTAAAACAGCGAGTGCCAGTTTATTCATTGAGGGAACGAATACTATTAATACCAGCATAACAAACGAAGTGGAAGGAAGTAAAGCAGCAAACACCACTGAAAGTCCTATTATTAGTTTAAGAAACAAAGCGGTATTTGATGCGGGCGGTGCTAATTTGACAAATTATTCAAATGTTTATCCAACTTTGATAAGTATTACAAATGAAGATACTAAGTCAAATGTTGTCAGAATGGTATTAAATGGAACACTAACTGGAGCAGGTTTTGCAGATGTTGATTCTAAGTATTCAATTGTAGATACTGACACAAAGGCGATGCTATCGCAAATGGAACAACAATTTTTAAACTATATGTAAATTCTCAATCAACTCAACAAATCAATCTTAGAAATTATGATATATACCTATCGCCGAGTGATGTATTAACTTTTACGCAGAAGTCTGTCTCTGCTGGTGGAGGAGGAAATGTCAATATTATCGCTAACTTCATAGAAGACCAATAGATATTTGCAAATTCACACTCCCGCTACCGCTCCCGTGTGTTTTGCAAACATCGTTTAAAAGTAAATAATAAAAAAAATAATAAGCGGAAAGCAAGGTAATATCATCACAAATATTTTTTACCGCATCTTTATTATTAAAATAAGGTTGTTGAATTAAATATTCAAGGTATGGTTTATCAATCTTAGCAACATCTTCAATTTTCATTTTTTTATACTTACCATATTGTAGAAAAATATCAGTTTCACTTTGTGCTATTTCTTCACCCACATTCATTTAAATCTCTGTAATTCCAGTCTCTTTTAAATCAGTCTCCTTAAAAGGTGTGCTCGGCTCTTCGTCCAACACGTTTTCTAAAGGTATAACTACTTTCACATTGTCATCACGTGGTTTATATTGCTCATAGAAAGAAACAATATCAGGCTTAGTCCATTTGATTGAAGGTTTCTTAATTTCGCTGTCAAGGCTCCATTTTTCAATTTCACTCAAGTAGTCCTGTTTGGTGCTTAGGTCGGTCATTGGTATATGTATAGTAAAATTTTATTTTTTATTGTAAATATTTTTTTACTTCACTTTTAATGTCTGTAAATTTCTCAAACCACGGCTGTTTCATAACCCATTCAAGGTATGGCTTATCAATAACCGCTACATCTTGAATTTTCTTACCTTTATACTTACCAAATGGAAAAATATCCCTTGGCTTGCCTGCCCGTGCATTTTCAATCATTTGGATTTCGTCAGTAATTATCTTTTTAACATCGGTAAGAGAAAATGTTTCTTTTTTATTTTCAATAGAGAGTTTCTCAAACTTCTCACATAGTCTGGCGAGGGTGCTCATTGGTCTATATAGACTGGTAAAAAATTTATTGAAAAAAATTAATTAATTGATATTTATCAACTACACTTTCATTCGCTTCTCTCATTCTCGTTTGTTGATAAACATCGTTTGATATCCGTAAGGGATACTATCATTTTTGTTGATAAAGTCACGTCCGCACCATTTATTCTCATTAACTTTCTTTTTTATGTTTATAGTATGAACAATGCTGAAATGGTTAATGTTTTGCTGTTTGCTATTTCGTGATAAATGGATTTTCTCCATTTGAAAATCTCTAACATTTTCAATGCTTTCGCCTAAATCCATCTTTTCATATACTTCTGGATTCAAGCCTTTTGAATTCAATCCCTTACCTCTAAGGTGGTAGTATCTCTTTTTTACTCCTTCGTTTTCGTAGCATTCAATTATATGAACACCTTTGTCTTTATGTTTCAAGTCATTCTTAGTAAGGTAAGGGAGAAAGGCTTCATTCGTTGTAAATTCTAACATATACAATTTAGGAGCAATCCATATTCCTCTTATTATCTTACAGCAATCTCCTAAGTCATCTGTTATACCGCCAAGAGATTTATCACCAAGTCTTTTGATTAGTTTGGCAAACCTAACATGCAACACTAGACTATCGGTATCGGTGTAATAGATATCAGCCTCTATTTCTTTATTTGGATTAGCCTCTTTTATGTAGTTATACATAATTCGCCTGCTATATGCTAGAATGAAAGCCCCGTAGTGAGAAGGTTTAGTTATGCTACCTTCAATTACTTCTTCCTTTCTAGGAATTCCAGATACGTGCCAAAGTTTGTTTCCGTCTTTATCTTTGAATTCAACCACATCAGATATATAATTTTTCGTCCAAAATTTCCAATACTCCTCATTTGATTTAATATATTCTGCTTCTGTTGGGATAGGTCGTTGTATCATCTTTCCGTATAACGAATTCATAAATAGTTTGGCCAATAAATATTGCGGTGTGCCTTTTTCGCTATTTTCTTTCGCCTTAAACATTTCTAATATATATTCTTTAAATACTGGTTCAGCCTCCTCCGTATAGTATCCTTTATGAATTGTTATATCGTAGCCTTCCTTAATCATATCTTCAATATCAACACTTGTAAGCCATTGGTCTTTCATATCCGCTAAATTCCACTTTAATGAGCCTATTTTATTTCTCTGTCCTATTCTTGAATGTAGAATGTCTTTTGGTGAGATATAATCAACATTGTAAATACCGATAGGAAGATTATTATAATCAAATGGTGCGATAGCCAGTTTAATTTCTCCAACCATAAATAAATTAAGCATCGCTGTTGGGTATAAAGATACGACATCCGCATCAACTAAATAATCGGTTAATTCGTCAAATGTGATTTTCCCTGCTAAGTAGTCCTTGTATTGTTTTGAAATAAATCTTTTTTTGCTTGGATATGTTCTTGCTCGGATAACCGCTTTTCTAAACGCCTTCTCTTGTTCGCTAGTTGGGAGTCTTACATCGTGCTTACCATCAATCATTTTCTTCCAGATATTGAAAGCAAGGCTTGAAGTTGAAATGTATGAAGTTAAATTCACTGAGTGTTTTTCAAATATCTCTGTGTTTATTTTGTCATATAACTCTTTTAACCCCATAACATCACACTTCAAATATTCAAGACACTTATTTCTTAATTCTTCACTCATTGTTTCCCAAGTAGATGCCTTGTCTTGGTCAAAATCTCCTTTAAGAGTTTTACATTTCATATTTTCTAAGTTTTCTTTTAACGTCCCTTGAGTATGCTTACACATATCCCACATTTTGATATTTTCAAATTGTAAAGAGATTATTGAGCCGTTATTAATCATATGTGATTTTGGTCTGATACCTCTTCTTATTAATTCCTGTTTAATGAAGTAGTGGTCAAAGTTCGCGCCGTTAAACCCATTCACATATAAAATGGGTGCTTCTTCATATTTCTTCTTTTTCTTTTTTCTTAGTCCTGCTACTTTCTTGACTGGAATATCTCCGACGCGTCGGAGATATGGTGGTTGTTTGTTAGCCCATTCTAATGCTAACTTTCTTCCTCTCTCTAAGACTAAATCCAGAAATTTAGACATACAATAAATACCAGCATAATATTTAAATCCTTCCGTCCCTTGAGTATATCCGACTATATAGCAGTCGTGAATATCAAAGCCGTCAGCAAGCGTGTTATTTCTAAAAGTTTCAAGGTCGTAATGAAGAACTTCATCTTTATTATTATATTTTTCTTTATGAGCCTTCGTTATTAAATGTCTCTTTCCATTTTTTAATATTTCTCTATTCGCATAATTAATAACTTTTGGATTACAAGTATGTTTAGTAAAATACTTAGTTAAGCATTTTTCACATTTCTTTTTACATCTTTTAATTAATCCAAAATAGTGGTTATTCTCTAAGTAAATCATAATATCTGCTTCTTCTCCAATTTCGTTTGTGCTTATTGTCTCCTTTGTTAGAGAATTTGTTATTTCGTATGTCTTTCATGCCTTTATCAAAGTATTAAGGATTTTTACGGCGGTAGAGAATGGTATAGGGCAATAATTAGAAAGATTGAATTGTTCTCTAATATCATTACATCTTTTTCTGTTAATAAGTGGCATATTAAGAATGTCTTTACAAAGGAAGAATAAGCAATTATTATTTTTGCTAGCGGGAGATATTAATATACTTTCCTCATATTTCGTTTGTTTCCTTTTGTATTTTCCCTCATAGCATCCTCCTCCGTTTTCTTGAACTACTACTACCTTAGCATATTCAATGATTCGGTCATAACCTAATCCAGATGTTTCAATATTGCTTATGTTAAACTCATTCAACATTTCAATAAAATCATCATAGTTTTTTATTTGAAAAGAGTTAAATGTTTTCTTTTTATAATATCTATTTAATTCTTCGTGGTCTGTTATGTATGTTATAGTGATATGAACATCAGCATTTCCTGTCATACCATTTATTTTCGCATCTAATAGTATAGGAAGTAGAACCTCTCGCTCTAATGCGTCAGTATCATAAAAGTTTATGTCTATCCTTGCTTCTCGTATGTAAGAGAGTTTAATCTATTGTCTCGCCTAGATTTTAACTCTACTACTTTAAATTCCCTTTTGTTTTCTCTTGTTGTAGTTTTCTTCAAATTCGCCCTTACCTTCGCTAGTTCTACATTTTCCTTCGTTGGTCTGGGCGGTAATGGTGGTGGCATATTTTACTTTTATATTAGTGAGGATATAAAAATAATGAAAATAAATTAAATTGTTTTACCTTTTTATATATATAAGATTGTCTTACCTTTAACATGAAATTCATAATAAAAAAATAATTTTTCGTTTTTTGTTTTATACTCCTCTCGCCTTCATTTCTTCATATTCCTTAAGTTTTCTGTTTCGTTCTTTTAATTGCTCCTTCCTCTTTTGATTAATTTCATCCTTATTTCTTTTGTAATATGCGAGCGCCTTTTCGGAGTTAGCCTTTCGTTTGTCCTCAGGTGTGAGATATTTCTTGTGTCTCCCCATATCTATATTATAAGTAGTATAATTTATTTCTTTAAATGGTTTTACATTTTAAATTAAATTATTATTGAATACAATCATCACCCTTAATTTAAGTTGTGCGATTGCTTCTTCACAAATTTGCCATTTGTGGATATTCAACATTGTTGGAGCCTCTAATGCTTTGTTTTTCTGTTCATCCCAAAACTTAAAGGCTTTGCTATATCGTTGAAGCGTTTCTCTTCTAGTGTATTTCTTAATCCTTCTATCGCCCGCTAATGCTTCTGGAAAATGTGAGTTGTATAGTTCTTTCAATTCCTTGTCCGCTTGTATCATTATAGAAGACATATTATATAAGTAATAATATTTATTTCTTTAAATGGTTTTACATTTTATTTTTATAACATTATTATAACAAATCACGAGTGATTTTTATAGTATCTTTCCATGTCGTCATTTCTACGAATTATACGAATAACTTTATGTCCTCCAATCATAACCTCTTCTTTCTCTGCGAAGTAGTCTCTATGAAAGTCAGATTTTTCGTGTTGATATTTTCCATATATTCCTATTACTTTACCACATACACATGTATATTTCTGTTTTCTTCTTTCCTTTACATATTCCGCTCTCTTCTGTTTGCGTTCCATCTATATCAAAGACAATTTTTTTTTACGATACATATATGTTTTTCGTGCGTGCTCTGTGGAGGGCTCTTTGGGGTGTTTTATGCTCTTGTATTGATAGTTCAAACTAGCAATAGGAGAAGAGAAATGAAATTTATGAGGTCGTTTTAAGGCACGAAAAAACGACCCTTGTAAATTTCATATTATACTACTAACGTCCTCCCACTTAATATCCCCGTCGACAATTTGCTGTGCCATGCCTCTCGCCAACAACCTTTTGTTGAGACCCTTTTTGACCTCGTCCGTCTTACCGAAATGAACGTCCGCCAACTTACGAAGCGAGGTGTGGGGGTACAAGTTGCTGAGGTGAGTAGCGATGGCCGTAGTTCTCCCCTTATTCTTTCTGTCCTTAATAATACTCTTGAAGTCGTTGATAGACTTGAGGAAGAATCCTTAGTCACACTTCTCGCCAGGGGAGTTTTCGTAAACGCTTCAAGGTCTCCATCTTCGACAACTGGACGCTCATCAGTCACGGAGTCCCATACTACTTTACCAGTATGGTCAATAAATTTGAATAACTTTTCCGGCACCTCCCAGCGTAAAAAACCCTTCGGGATTCGTACATCCCAACTTTCTTCCAAGTTTCGAATAGATACAACGCCAACTTTCTCCTTGAGGTTCTTAAGCTTGCCGGTGACGCGAATTGTTTCGGCGTTTTTGTCAAACCTCGTGAATAAAGACTCAGAGTCGATCTCCATGGCCGCAATGAACGAAACACAGCAACCAATCTTCAAGGCGATCTTTGCCTCGGAAGCCATGATCAAACGCTTTGCTCGAACAAACCAACCGCGCCAGCTTCGCTGGCGCGCCGGCCTTACTACCAAAAGAGAAACGGCCAAATAAAAGTAACGGTCTCAAATAAATTTTAACGTCGGTTAACTCCGGCCTCCGGCCGGAGCAAACCATAAACAATAGAAAGCAAGCACTGCTGGCAAGCGGAGCGTGCGCTGGTAAAAGCCACGCAAGTGACGTACGCCCAGAGCTCGGCCGAGCACAGCAGGCGGATAGTCCAAGTCACGGTTAGTTCCGCGTTTTCGTTCATCCTTTGTGTGTTTTCTTTTTTTACCTTTGCGCCCCCATGTAATTGTTTGGTTTGTTCTTTTTTTTATTGTCTTGGTTGGTTTGTCTCTCTCGCTCTGTCGAAAAACGCGGAGTGGTTTTTTTTTTTAACTTTTGTCTAAAAAATATACACCAGCAGTAGCGCGCCCAATAAGTGTGACGTTTTGGTTCTTTTTGCCGTAGAGGCAGGCAGGCACCACTACGCCCCCCCCCCCCCCCATCGCTCGCTCCCTTTCTCTCTTTCCCCCCCCCCCCCCCCATGGGTACCGATCCGCTGTTCTTCCCTTTTTTGTTTCTTTTCTCTCCCTGAGACGTAAGCTGGTCGTGCGGTCCCCTCGATTAAGAGTGGCAGTTTTCTTTCTTGCCCCCCCCCCGCCTCATGCTTGTCTCCAACAACCCCCACCCCCCTCAAGAGAGAAAAAAGCCGCGACATTCCCTTCCCCCGACACTGTTTTGTCAGGGACTAGCAAAGTAGTAGTTCTTTCTGTCCAAACTTTTTCCCTCCCTCTCCCCCTTGCGTCCTGTCTGTAAGTCCGTCAAGCCCTTTTTTCTCCTCCCCGCAAAAATTTGCCAGCCCTCTGTTGTCTTTTTTTTTCCCGCCTCTCCTGGTTGCGGTCTTTTGGCAAGCGGTAAAGATCTGTTAAAAAAGAAAATTCTTAGTTCTCTCGCCCAAGATTCCCTCTCGCCCTGTTTCCCCATCTCTCCCCACGCCCCCCCCCCCCCCCACTCCCAACTCTGATTGCCATCAACCACCACCCAAACAACCAGCTGGCCGTGACCCCCCCCCCCTCCCGCCCCCTTTTGTGTAAGTTGGGGCGCGCACACCCCCCCCCCCCCTCCCATGCTTACGTTCCCGCCTGGGCTCCCGGCCTGATCGCGGCAAATTGGGCTGCCACGGCCTGGCAGGCAAGCTTCGCAGCGCTGGTTGCTACCCTGCTACTGATCTTGTTCAAGGTTCGCCGACGCCACTTCAACCAGCCACAGCCCGAACCCACCAGCGTGGAAGACCTCAGTTGCAGGCCAAGCAAGAAACACCCTCTGTGGACTAACAAGAACATCCGCTGGAGTAGAATAACGTCTGTCATGTCCGAGCACAACTCGAACGGCTCTCTTGTCTTGCATTTGTACCAGTAGCAACCAACCAGCCAACAACAAAAAAGAAAGAGAAAAAAGTCTTTATTTAAAAAAAAAAGTTTTTTAATTTGAGTTTTTCTAACTTAAAAAAAAGAATTACTGTTTCGGCTGAGAAATATCTAGCGCTCGGCCCACTTCTGTCGAAGGAGCCCGAGGAAATGTCAACGAAATATCAAAAAAGGCACTGATGCTGCTGACGCAGTGCCTGATAGCCTCGGACGCCCTGTCTAAGCAAGTGGACAGTACGTCAGCTGGAGGCGCCGCGGCCGGCACGTCTTCGCCCAGCCACAACCCGAGCCAGAAACTGTCGGGCGCCTGCGGGCGGCGGGGGAACCATTCACAGTTGTCCACCATCGTGTGCGGCGGCTGCATGTTCCAATGTTCGGTCGTGTACTTGATCACTGCGGCCGATGATCTTGCCCACGGACAGCTTGGGGCGCTTGGGGCCGGCCGGCGCGGGCGCCGGGTAGAGCCGCAATTTCCTTTCTTCCAGGCTCAACTTCTTGGCCTTGCCCTTGAGCAGGGTCACGTACACAAAGGCGACCAACAACAGCTGGGCCCCGCCGCTCGGCCTCGTGAAGGCGAGCATGAAGGGTGACGTGGCGTGCTGCCCAAGGTACGCTAGCCTCATTGAACTGGCGGTCCGGTCGGCGTCCTAGCAAATACGAAAGAAGTGTGCGGTAGGGCCTGGCAAAAAAGGGGGGAAAAAAAGGGAAACAGAGAAAGAAAAAGGGAGAGAGAGAGAAAAAGAACCTAGAAACAGAGAAAGAGGAAGGGAGAGAGAGAGAGAGAGAGAGAGAAAGAACAAAAAAAAAGAGAAACAGAGAGAGAGAGAGCGCGCGGGGGGGGGGGGGGTGTCAAAAGAGGGGGCTCAGTACGTTTTCCTTTCTTCCCGCCATTCCGCACTTGGTCCGCATTCGAGCGGAGGAGGGCTTTTTCTGCGGCCGGCGCCCCCCTTCTTCTCTTCCCCCCCCCCCCTCCCCCTCCTTTCTTCAAGGACCAGCCAAAGCCACCTTGCTTTTGTGAAGGCCCACGCGGAGACGCGGGAAAGGGGGGGGGGGGGGATTGTGATGAGGAGAAGAGTGCGGGAGGGAGCGTTTTGGCACAGGACAAAGGCAAGGTTGTTCTTTTCCCCCTTCCTCGCTCCCCCCCCCCCCCCCATTTTTTTTCTTTTGCGTGTGTGTGCCCCTTCCCCCCCCACCAGTGCCGCGGGCTTGCTCGGCGATCCAGGCCGAACGGCCCCACCAGTTTGCGTCGTCGTGCTCCATGAAACTCTTTTTCTTTGCGGAGTTGTGCGCGGGGTGGTTTGGGGGCGGGGTGGGGGGGGGGGGCGCGGACCCTGCCCCACACCCCCTCCCCCTCCCCAAAGAAACAAAGGGAGGCGGGGGGAGGGGGAGAGAAGGGGGGGGGGCGTGCTGGCAGGCGTGGACCGCCGCCAGGGGCGCGAAGCGATCGGACTTTCCTGACATCAACGGGCTGCGAGATTTCTGGCAGCGCTTTGTTACGGTTGCCTGGGCGGCGCCCGATGCGCCGCTTTTGGCTGGCGCCCAGGCACCGCACAAGGCAGAAATCTCAGCCGAACTGGTGAGGCTGAGCGACCAGGAGCTGAAGCGCGGCCTGTGCTCGTGGTTCGCGGCGCCTGCCAACACAGCCGCGCTGCTAGTGCTCGATCACCGGGAGAAATTTTTGGTGCAGTGCCTGGGGCAGCTGCCGTTCGTCAGGGTCGAAACGCTGCAGGTGGGCGACATAGCGTTCCGGCGCCGACGTCGAGCGAGTGTTCGAGCGCAAGCGCGCCGACGACTGCGTGCAGTCCATCAGGTCGGGCCGTTTCCAAACGCAGCGGCTGGCGTTGGCAGAGTGGGTTGTTGTACGTTGCAGGGCAAACGTCCATTCCGTGGGGATCTCGTACTCGTCCGATGTTGCCGTCGTCGCCAGCTCCCAGCCGGCGCACATTCCTTCTTCCTCTGGGGCAGGGGGCAGGAACAGGGTTTGCCGCCGCTGGGCCGCGTCCAACGTATAACGGAGGCCCAGCGCGGAGCCCAGCAGCAGCCACGCCTCCTCCCAGCTTTCGCGCTGTGGCCCGTTGTCCACCCTAGCCGCCAGCACCAGGGCCCAGAGCGGTGGTGCGCGCTGGCGGCGGCGCGACAGCGTAAACTCAGCTTGCTAACTCCGTCGCACTGATGGGCGGGCAGCGCTTGGGCTAGGAACGCCGCCGCTTGGCAGCTGAGTTCCTGGCTGTGCTCCAGACCGTGCAGTTGCCAGGCACCGTGGCGGCGGTGCAGCACAAAAGCGTGCTCTTGCAGCAGGCACAGGAACGTGCTGGCACTTTCCTGTGCCTGGCTCTTTTCCTCGGCGCCGTTGAGGTAATAGCTGAGCGTTCCTGGTGGCTCCAGGCACAGCACCCAGGGGCTGAGCTTGCCTTGGTACTGAAACGCAGGGTCTAGCTCCGAGAGCAGCGCCCTGGCGGCCAGGAACCGCGCTAGCGCGACCGATGCCCTCTCGGGCGAAAACGGGCCGTCGTGCAACGTGGAGACGCCCTCGCCGGACACTTTAATAGGATTGAGGCGGGCGTCTAGCAGGCCCAGGCCGCCTACTACCAAGCTGCGCAGGTTAAGCAAACGTTTGGCTTCTGTCTCATTATCAAGAGCGAGAGCAAACTCGCTGTCCCAGCCTAGAATGCCGGACTTTGGCTGTTTGTTCTTGTGTAGGTACGGGGCGCAGCTGTCGCACCGCAGAGCGGCCTCAGGGTCAATCTCCTGCGCCAAGCCCCAGAGCGCCGAGTACCACCTGTCTAAGATCGGCCCGGCCTGTTCTTCGACGACGGGTTCGTACAAGTAGCCTAGCCGGCCGTTGACGGTCGTTAGCTGCAACGTCGGCCGGAAGGCACCGAACAAGATCTGTCGGATTTGCGGGTTTAGCAGCCCGGGCCCCGAGAAGAAGAAGTGTGCGCCATTCTGCGCGGCCGACACACGGACACGCAGGTGCTCCAGGGTTGGATGAAGCCACTGCATGTTGCCTCGTTTCAGAATTTCCAGTTCTAAGTCGACCCACGACCTCAGTGCCGGCTCCTCCGAACGCACCCCTTCTTTCCAGAGTTGGACAAACTTGGACTCACGTACGAAAGTAACACCGTGTTCGGCCGCGGGGCAGGCCTTGCCAGCAGGGTAATTGAGCAGCTCGGGCGCGGACAGTTGCGGAAAATCGTGCACAATCCCCCAACGTTCCGCCAGCGCCAGCGCCAGGCCGTACACCCACACGCGCCACGTGCCGTGCCGGCGGTCTTCATCCGCTGCGGCTGCCTCGTCGCTGTTGCTAAACAGGCAAGCCATGATGTGCCGGGCCTCTACTCTCGTGCTCGCGGCCACGCCCTGGTAACTGAGCTGCAGGGCCGGCTCGCAAATGGCTTCGGCCGCAGAAATTTCCCAGCGGCCGCGGTAGGGTTCTAGGAGCAGCTCGCCTACCTGGAGAGCTTGTTTGTCTGGGCGGGCCAACCACCGTTTCAGTCCGTTTATGTACCTCTGCTGGCAACATGGCCGGGTTAGCTCCTGGCGTTTACACAGCATCTCGTACAGCTCTTCCTCGTCCTGCCGCGCGGCCTGCCGGGCGGCGGCCCTGCGCAGAAAGTACAGGCACCGGCGCACGGCGTCCCGCCGGCCGGGGTCGTGCCAGCGCGTAGCCAGCCCGTAGCTCAGGCGGTCCGCCGTTGGCGCGGTGGCAGTTCCGGCCAGCGCCTCGTCCAGCGCGGCAGCGTACGGTGCGTCGCTCTGGCAGAAGGAGGCGCCCAGCGCAGCCCGTTCCTTATAGAGTTGTTTGAGCAGAGGGTCTTCTAGTCGTGGCCGCGGCAGTGGCCGTGGTCGCGGCCGTGGTCGTGGTCAACAACAACCAAGTCGGCCCCGTCGCGTCTTCCGACGTATGGTAGAGGAGGTGGACCAGATGCTGGAGGAGAAGTAGTCTGAGGACTCGCTTGCCCTCAGTGACACGTCGGAAGAGCTGCGCTCCGCCCGTCGTAACCTGGGCGGGGCTGCGCAGCGGCAGATTGGCAAAGCGCCAACGTGTGAATTCCCACTCCGTCACCGACCCACTGCAGTAGAGCGACTCATTTTGCAAGTAAGTACCATGGTTTTGCTTTCATGTTTTACTTTGCTGAGTTGCGTGTGCTTGTTTGATTTTACAGCATGCACGAACGTTAGGAGCCTTAGCGTCCTCGTTCCTGCAATGATGTGCACAAGCATGCTAGTTGTTGATGATTTGCATTCAATTCGACTCACGTACCAGTGCTTTTTGTTCTTCGCATCGCGCTGCTGTTTTATAATCAATGGAGAACCTGGTACAACTGAAGCTCTTACGTTGTGTAAGTGCGGAACCTTGTGGCGGGGGGGGGGGGAGGGCCTGGTCAGCCCCCCCCCTCCACCCGCATGTTAGTAGATTTTCTTAGTGTTTCAGTTAAGTTTTTACTGATTTTTACATATATTTAAATGTAAAGCAGCGCAAATGATAGATGCAGTTTACTTGCTAGGCTTTGAGTGAGAGATGTTGACTTAAATATGGGAAAATGATAGAAATATATGATTTTTCGTACAAAATACCGGTTCCGACCTGCGTAAAAAAAGTCATGTCTAAAGAGGTTCCGATAAATAAAAACATGTTTTTATTTGATTTTATCGTGATCTACAATCTGGAAACCGGTTCTACATCATTCCCATGATGTTTTGCAAAAATTAATACTTTTTCTTGAAAAATTTCGGGAAAAATGATCCCCCCTAGTTAGCGCCGAATTAATTGTTACTATCCCAGAGACAACCTACACTATCTACAACAGAGGGAACCTGCGTCACTTCCGAGAAGAATGGGAAAAAGAGGAGAAGGACAAGCCAACGGACATTACAACTGACTCCAGCCCGAGCTCTGTACCTAGCGCAATGGAGGACGAGGACAACACTGCCACGGCTAGCGCAAGTGAGAACCCTGACGCGAATGCAGAACCGGCAACTACCCAGCACGAGTACCCGTACGAACCGCCCCCAGCTGCCCCCGCATGGACTGCAGCGGAAGAAGATGATTTTTAATGAGTAAGCACCAGACCCTTGCGATAGAGCTCACTCATGAACACCTCCTCCCCCCTCCACATACAAATTCACTTTCACCAACTCCTTCTCGCTATATCATACCAACATCCTCTCCCTACCACATAAACACCATTTCCTTCTAGCACATCTGGAAACATTACATGCTGATAACATCATTACCCCCGACATAATAACTATCACTGATAACTTCCTAGAACAAAATACAAATAATAACCTCTACCCTATACCAACATACCTAGCCTACCATGACCTGTTCCTAAGGTTCAAATACACTATACACTATCTCGCGGCGACTTGCAGACAATTTTTTACGCTACGAAGCAGGCTGCTAGAAATTCTTTTAAAAATTTTTTAGCTTCATACCTATGAGGGACAACGGCCTGCAAGAGCTTTTAGGTGTCACACGAGTTTTGAGTGAGAACAGGCGGTCGAAAAATCTTGTCAGTTCGCGGCGCCGTGAACCGTCTCGCGGCGGTTTACACTATCTGAAAAAGTTTGTTTTTTTCACAAAACATGTAAACAACGATAGATATATGCAGGACTATGACGTTCGACATCGTACTTACGATTCTCTCAAGTTTGGCAACGTGACGGCGTGTGACGGCGTGTGGAGTTTGGTGTCTTTGGCATTTCACGGCGTCCACCTGCCGTGAATTTTTTTCTTCTGATTTCGTGTTACCTTACACGAATACTGCGTCCAGACTCCTTCATTACTATTTACTGATGCTATATACAGTGTTTGCAGTACAAAATTTATGTGATGCCTGCGTGCATCTTTGACATTTTATACAAAACCTTACCTGCTTGAATGCAGCTTGAACGGCGGTTTACACTATCTGAAAAAGTTTGTTTTTTACACAAAACATGTAAAACGATAGATCTATGCAGAACTATGACGTCCGACATCGTACTTACGATTCTCTCAAGTTTGGCAACGTGACGGCGTGTGACGGCGTGTGTTGTTTGGTGTCTTTGGCATTTCACGGCGTCCACCTGCCGCGAATTTTTTTTCTTCTGATTTCGCGTTACCTTAAACGAATACTGCGTCCAGACTCCTTCATTACTATTTACTGATGCTATATACAGTGTTTGCAGTACACAATTATGTGATGCCTGCGTGCATCTTTACCATTTTATACAAAACCTTACCTGCTTGAATGCAGCTTGAACGTAGCTGTTGATGTGGTCCTTTCCTTTGCTGCTGCAGCCTGCTGAACATGACAAGCATAGAACAATACTTAAACACACTTTCAAAAAATGTATTAATACTGTTTCCTTTGATGCTGGCTTGCGGCAGGCTCTCCAGGTCCTCTCCCGGCACACTTAGTTCACAGAGTTCGCGCCGGGCCGGGTATCTATGACTCAGACAGTTTCTGTACAGCCCGCAGGGCTGCTTCTCTAAAGCCCAAACTTGGATCCGGTTTAATTTAGCACTTTAAACATACATTAAGGGCTAACATTTGAATGGTCGCAGTTTGGCATACGTTCAGCCATCCTTTTCCCACTCACGGCGGTGGCGGCAGCGTCCGGTCCACGCGGCAAGGATACATAAAGGGCATGTATGCTATCATAACATTACTGACACACCAATATTCCTTGCCTTTCGCGTCTTTTGAGCAAATGCTAGCGTACGTAATCTTACTTGTGCATAAACTTGTTCACATAAACATAAAAACTTGCTTCACCCAGTGCTAATTGGCCGGGTATCTATGACTCAGACAGTTTCTGTACAGCCCGCAGGCTGCCGGGCTATGCCGAGGCGGCTCGGCTCGCTGTCTCCCGCCGTTCCGACCCAGAACGGTGTGTTTGGGCCGCCCCAGCCGGGTCCTGCCAGCGTGCCAGAGAAAATCGTCCGGCGGGTTTCAACTTAGGGTTAGGGTTAGGGTTAGGGTTAGGTGTTTTCTGTCTTTTTATGTCTGCTCCCTCCTCCCTTGTGCACTGGCAATGCTTGGAAGTAGGCAGGGAACGACAGAACAAGTGTGTATTGTTGTTGGATGACGAAATTGGATGTCTGTGTTGTCTGTTAAAGGTTGGTGCATAGGGAATATGACTAGGTTTGTAGGTGTGTGGGAGTTCGTTACGATAGTTATCATTTGTTCCCTTTCCCACCCAACCAACTACACCCTACCCTTCTCTCCTATCTTTCTGTTGTGCCCTCACACTGTGGTTACTGTTGGCAGTATTGTGTGGGAAGAGGAGATAGTGGGTGGGTATGTATAGGTGTCAACAGAGATTGCCAGTCGTGCGTGTCTGTTTGCCCCACGTTCTATCCACAATCTATGAGTGGCAAAAAGTGAGCCGCAAAATAGGTACAGAAGACACACGTCCTCCCCTCCCTGTGTTCCTCTATCTGTCTTATGCAATGAATCCTCTCCCTTAGTTATATTTTGCAAAGAACAGGGTTTATGGACGCAGGCTGTCAAACTTGAAATTGGCCGCCGTAAAAGAAAACAGGCATGGGACTCCACTTTTACCGGTTCGGTTATAAAAGAATATATTTATTGATGCCTATCCTTTTACTCAACCAATTCCACTGACAACTTTGCCAATAACCCAATCTTCTCAGCTCACTTATATAAATAAGGATCAAAGATGTTGGGAAAATGTGGTTGACTAGCGAAGCCAAAAACAACCAAGGTAAACTGGCACCAGCCAATTCCCGTTGTCCGGCGGCCTAACGATAAATTATATTCTTGTCACGAGTCTAAAAAGGGTAACGGCCCTTTCTAGTAATATTATCGTTATCAGGTTAAGAGGGTTATTAATGATTGATCAACGGCCTCTTATTGTGGCAACGGTGTCTGGACTGACACTGGGTAATATTAAACTAGCACACTGATATTTACCTATCTGCGCCTACATGATCTAGTTTGCCCGGCTGTCTGGCTAGTCAGTGAAAGTTCTGAGTTTATGCCTTCGGATTAAAGTGTCGGGAGTCTGTGTGCAACCTGACCGTCCTTGAACTCAGTTCAGTCTAACGGAGTCTTCCGGCGAACCGCAGTGAAAGGACTGAGGTATTAATAAGGTCAGTGAGTGACCGGTTTATACCAATCAACGTATATATATGTATATATACATATATATATATATACGGTACACAATTTGAAAAAAAATCATCTAAATTTATTTAATAATTTAACAAAAAAAAAAAAAAAAAAAAAAAAAAAAACTTGAAACTTTTCCCACCCGCGCTGGCACAGCTGAATACGCAGCGTTAGTCACGGTTACCCGGTAGACTAATTATCTGTAAATATTGTTGGTACGGTGCTGCTTGCGTGACTATGTAAATTAATAAAAGTCTTCTGCAAAGTTATTTATCATAGAAAGTTAATGCAAGCGCCTCATGCTTTTGCGTGTGCTTGTGTGTGAGTTGTGTATGCTGACTAGACTGATCGTTCTCGATGAAAACATGTAAAAAAAAAAAATTAAAAAAAAAAAAAAAAAAACGTGGCGACGCTGGCACATGTTGCTGTCTATGAGCTAAGGTACAGGTTTCGGTGAACTGATAATAATGAAATCAAACTTGGCGTCCAGTGCGAATGATATCGCTTGCGCCGGTCATTTTCGAACGAGGAAAACGAGAAGCCAGATCCGCCACGCAACAGACCAGCCTTATAAATACGAGTAAAATATTGCGAATGAACAGGAAGGAAAGGTGTTTTTTGATGCATATGGATTGTATCAGCCTATCATTATTGTCTTCGCTTGCGCAGCAGCTTGTTCGAAAGCTCTCACCAAAGGCTTTCTAATGAACTATGACACAAGGTTTGGACGCAAGTATTGACTGAAAACAAACTGCATCAAGTCATCGCTTATTCAAACTAGGAATATATCAGCACCAATGCCAAGGAAGGTTGCGGGGACAGCGACAAGAAGCACGAGCTGGTAGATTAGTGGTGGCAAGGGGAAAAAAGCCAACACAAGGGACGAAAGGCGAAAATGCGGTTGAGTTTTCGGGAAATCACCGCACATACCGCGAGTGTCTTACTTGTCGATTTCTTGAGCTGGCAGTCTGGGCCAGCATACAGCTGACGGGACCACGAGGTGGCTGCTCCAGCCAGCCGTGTAAAGCAAATAGCACACTCATCAAACCGTGGCCTCATTTGTTTGCTCAATACGGATGACGTACTTGGAAAGCTCAGAACAAGGGCTTTCATATGATTGTTCATCCTTGCTGTATCGTTAGTATTGGCTGAGAAAAATAATTTGAGAGTTGAATGATTCTACCATGCGAGAAAAGCCCAGACGCAGCAGGTTGGATTATCTGCCGTCGAACTAAAAAAGGTGGGTAGGTGGGAGAGAGAAAGTTAGTTGGTTAGTTGTAGTGTGAGCAGCCTTCGTCGTCGAGCGTGCCGATCGGTAAGGGTTTGCGGATAGGCATGGCAGGGCAAGTCCGAATGTTGTGACCCTTCTTGAGACAGAAACTGCAACGACGAACACCGAAGCGAGCGCCGCCCGAACCTGTGTGATGATTTAACATTGTAAAATGTCACACATAACATACATAGCATAACATAAACAGAATGCAACCTAAGATAACATAAACATAACATAACATGACACAACATAATATACACATAATGCAACATAACATAACATAACATAACGTAACACAACATAAAATAACCTGCAACGAGAATCTTCATACACGGACAACAGAACATGTAAAAATAGCTCACATAAATACACGAATACTACATACACACATACACACATACATACATACATACATACATACATACATAAAAGACATATACAATACGCACACCGAAGCGTGCAAACCTTCAGCGAGAACAAACATAAATGCATGCATACATGTGTGATACATGCACGCATACATGCACACATGTATGTATATGTATGTATGTATATGTATGTATGTATGTATGTATGTATGTATGTGTGTATGTATGTATGTATGTATGTATGCATGTATGCATGTATGCATGTATGTATGTATGTATGTATGTATGCATGTATGCATGCATGTATGTATACATTTATGTATGTATGTATGTATGTATGTATGTATGTATGTATGTGCGTGTGTGTGTATGTATGCGTGCGTGTATGTATGTGTATATCTATGCATGTATGCATGTATGTATGTATGTGTGTATGTTGTGTGTATGTATGTATGAATGTAATTATGTAATTATGTATGTGTATGTATGCACGTATGTATGTATGTGTGTATGTATCTATGTATCTATGTATGTATGTATGTATGTATGTATGTATGTATGTACGCATGCATGCATGTATGTATGCATGCATGTATGTATGTATGTATGTATGTTGTATGTATGTATGTATGTGTATGTATGTGCGTATGTGTACGTACGTGCGTGTGTGTATGTATGCGTGTGTGTATGTATGCGTGCGTGTATGTATGAGTATATGTATGTGTGTGTGCATGTATGTATGTGTGTGTATGTTGTGTGTGTATGTGTGTATGTAATTATGTGTATGTAATTACGTAATTATGTAATTATGTATGTATGCACGTATGTATGTATGTATGCATGTAGGGTATGTAGGTATGTATGTAGGTATGCATGTATCTGTGTGTGTATATTAATGTAATTAATGTAATGTAATGCAATGTAATGTAATGTAATGTAATGTAATGTAATGTATGTATGTATGTATGTATGCATGTATGCATGTATGTATGTATGTTATGTATGTTGTATGTATGTATGTATGTATGCATGTATGTATGTATGCATGTATGCATGTACGCATGTATGTACGTATGATGTATGTATGTATGTATGTATGTATGTATGTACGTATGTACGTATGTATGTAATTATGTAATTATGTATGTATGTATGTATTTATGTATATGTATGTATGTATGTATGTATGTATATGTATGTATGTATGTATGTATGTGATTTACGCATGTATGAGTACTTGCATTATGTACTTACGTACGTAGCGTACGTATGTAATATGTATGTATGTATGTATGTGTATGTATGTATGCATGTATGTATGTATGTACATATGTATGTATCTATGCATGCATGTATGTATGTATGTATGTATGACATATGTATGTATGTATGTATGTATGTACATATGTATGTATGTATGTACATTATGTACGTATGTACATACATATGTATGTACATTGTATGTATGTATGTATGTATTTATGTATGTATGCATACATGCATGCATGCATTTATGTATGTATGCATGCATGCATGCATGTATGTATGCATGTATGCATGTATCTTTGTTACAATCTTTGTATGAATGTAAATAATGCATGTATGGATAAAATGCTTCTTTTACTTCCCACTGTGTTTACGAAGTCGTAATCACATGGAATAATAAATAGTGAATGTACTCTCACCTGGTCCACCCTGTAATCTGAAACCATGTTTGGAAGAGGTCAGCGTGTGAGGCTGCCCCGGCAGCATCGCTTCGGGATGCTACGTGGCCTTGACTGAGTGCGAGAACTGTTTCTGTCAGAAATCAAGGAAAAGACATTCGGTTTCTGGGTTCCATTTCGACGAAGATAACACAGGCTCTCAAAACTAACAGAGACTGTCTTTATATATGAAGCACAGTCGACAAAAAGTCTGACAAAACCGCAACGACATCCTACCAGTGTTTACAGTATTACAGTAGAATTGATTTTTTTGTGGACCGTAAATTGCGGACCAAGAAAAAAAATTTCATGATTGAGGTCTGCACCTGTTTGGCCTGACACTTCAAGAATGCAGACTAACAGAGTGCGGACCGGTAGAACTAGTGTAACCGGTAGGATCATTTCTAAAAGTAAAATATATCGTAGCCAAGTGTGACTAGTGTGTCGTATCGCATGGCTCGGGCCGGTCCGGCTGTGATATCATTGACATTCTCAGCTATGTGATTGCTATCTTTGTCACCTGGAGCGCTAGTCTTCAAAATGAATTGAAGTGGCTTCCACATGCGCCATGCGCCTATGCATGCGCTATGGCCACTCTATATATATATGATATATCCCGATCATAATCGATATCATGATCATGACTTCAGTTGGGACATCGAACTTGTTATCACAAGTGATCATGATCTGTCTTACTTTCCTTCCTGTCTGCCTCTCAAACCATGCTACAGCTTGCTTCAAACACTCTAGATCTACGAATTCGTTATTGTAACGTAAATAAAAATCCTTGATGTACCCCGAGTAATCATCTGTTACTTAAAACTTATAGTACTTACAGTGAATTGACATGATCATGACCGCCCACGGTACGGAAGTATCTACATGCAAAATCTCACAAAGGTAACTCACTCTCCTAATTCTATTAATTATAAAGTTCTTTATAACCTTAAATCGGTGTAACACTTTAGTTTTCCCCATCATACAGGCTTCGCAAAATCTAACTCTATTTTAGTTTCCTGTCACTTTCCTTCCCATTGACTTACCTAACACATAGGTCTTTAATTTAGTAATGCCTTATGACAGCTACACTGATGTATTACATAAATGTCAATCGGTTTATCCTTCTTGCCTTTCCCAGGATACCTATCATATAAAACGCTGCCTCTAGCTTCCTCGCTCTCACTTACTCTCGAGTTCGCTTGCAAATTGTTTACTCTCTTTTTCTCTCTCTTTGGGGCTTCCCGCTCCGTTTACTCCATCTTCTTCTTCCTCTCTTTCACTTTGGGGTCGTAACGCTCGTTTATGTTGAGATGCTTGTCCTTTTCTTTGTCCCAGCGATAAAGCATGCCAGGTGTCATCCTCCCCCTCACGATCACATCATTCTCTTTTATCCTTATGGGGTACTAAGGATTAGTAGTTGCCTGTTCTGGTGGATAATCGACCGGTGGTGGTTGTGATCCATGTTTCCTGTAGTCATGATGTTAACGGGTACTCTGGTGTCTAACAACATATCCTTCTTCACCAAAGCTGGTTTTCCCGATCCATCGATTCTTGTCAATCGCGCTTCCCCCATGTCTCTCACTACACTCTTTCCGTTTCCGGTGACTAAGCTAACTGGTTCAATCTCTCGAACATTGCGCAAGATTTGTGGTGTACAGGCTATTCTCTTGACGATCCACTGTCCTGCACTATCATCTTTTCTTTTTTGACATATAGTCTTGCTGTCGTCTACCATGAGGTTGTGGTCCTGCTCCTCATCCTTCTTTTTCTCTTTCTTCTGGAGCCTTTCTTTCCTTTTCGAACCTCTCCTCGTGCAGCCAGTCCAGCTCTTCTCGTGCTTCACAATACGATCTATAGCTTATGGGTACAACTGGCCTAATCTCGTCTCAGTTTCTAGAGTGTTCTAGGTTTTCCTGGTCATACTCACCTTCTTCTTCTGGTTCTGAGTGTCAGTCTATCTCCCTTCTCTTCCTATCAAACTCCTTTTTCTCCTGTGCTGCCTGTTTTGGACTAAAGAACTTCTGTGCATCTCCTGAGTGTAGCTTACGCAAATATGCGTTCAACTTACCCCCTCTCGCTTCTACCTCGTGCCAGATTTTCATCAGGTGGGGCATCGATCTTAATATTGAAAGTGCAAATTGCTTATTGTGATTCTTGGCAATGTCAAGTACCCCGTAATCTATGATGGCTAAAAAGCTCTGAGTAAAACTCATTCACTTTACCGTCTGGGTCATAACACAGTCCTTCTTTCACTACTATCGGTTCTGCTCCCTTCGTCAGTGCGTATAGCAGCCTAGCTATTTCTGTCTTCTCAGGTCTTGGATGTCGTTCGCTATGTCTGAACTCACACTCCCACTTAGCTCTTTCCTTAGCTTTCGTGCTTTCAGTGTTCTTAGCTGCTCTCTTCTCTATGACTGTTTCTCTCGTGATCAATGGTGTGCCTGCTGCATGTTTCAGAAATACTTCGTTCACTGCCCAAAATATATCTGTCAGCAGTCCATCTACTTCAGCCACTCTCTCTCCGTCCTTCTTCGTCATTCTCACGACATCTCCTGCCTCATCGTCGATTGCACACAGGTTGTTCAGCTGTTCAATTTTTTCTTCAAGTCTTCAAAGCCTATCACCTTCCCGTGTTGTGTGTCTCTTTCACTGCTCTTCCCCACAGGTGTGTTGTGTGTGTGTGTGTGTGTCACTTGTTGGCTGTGCCTGTGAATCTACACTGTCTCCTACCTGTCTAACGGGGACAGACCTTGTGGTAGCAGCGATGGAGGCCAGTACTTCCCCTCCCTTGTCCCGCCTATACGCTCAACAGCGTCCGTGTTTGTCTTCTCTCTTTCAGCTCTAGTCCCGCCGGCCTTGCCTCGTTCCCTGGCAAAATAGCAACATTCCGTGAAACTGTACTAACTACTTTCTCACCGGGTTTTTCGACACGTTGCATGCATTTTTCCCCGATATTTGCGGAACTTAGCGAGTTCTTCTTCCCGGGTTTTGCAGTATCTTTTAGCGAGACTTGTTGTGCACTCGCCCCCTTTCACTCCATCTCTCTCAGTATTCTGATCATCTCACTCTCAGATGGATAGTCACGGGAAGGGCGTGGGCGACGTGATGGGTCTTGTGATAGATCAATAGACGGAAATTGGGGGTCTTGACGGGCATGATACCCGCACAAATCTGCATAGGCTAGCCTCTTTGCTTCCTCCCCTGCCTTACCCCAACTCTCCCCCGTCCAAACTTTACTCCACACTGTTCTCCTTTCCAGTTTAGCACTTGACAACGAATGGTTTGTGGGCCTGTTGTGTTGCTCTTTGGAGTGGGTGTAGTAGGTTGTGGTGTTTCGTTCTTTCTCTGTCTAGAGTTCTGAGGGGGTGTGGGTGTCGGTTTCTCTTGTGTTTTCCGTTTCTCTCTCGTTTGATTGCGAGGGTTTTGGCTGCGATGGTGAAGGTTGCACGCGTTGCGTGTTTTGTGGGGTTATGAGGGCAGGAGTGGTTGTTGTAGAGGTGTCGGGGTGTTGGGCACTAGTGAGAGTGCGTTGTGGAGGGTTGTAGGGTCTGTCACGGAGTGTGTTTCGAGCCAATGGAGCACTCGACAGTTCCCCCCCCCCCCCCCCCACGGGCTCTTGTGGGTTGTTCCAAGGGTTTGTTCTCACTTTACTCATTTTGAGGCTCACTATTCTCCTCGCCCTCTTGCTCAGCATCACGAGCAATTATGCTTTCCCCACTTTCGATGTTTCCCTCGATCGCATCCTCGCTACTCTCCATAATGACAAGCCCATACTCTTCCTCTTCAGAGCTGTCTTCCCCTTCAGACATGTCTCCTTCTTCTCCCTCAACCTCCTCTTCTACTTCTCCTCTCATTAGAGTAACTCCCTTGGCTCCTTTCTTACGAAATTTGCCAAACTTGTCTCTATGCTTTCCTTTCGAGGAGTCAGAGTTAGATGACTTTGAACCAGTTCGTTTGGGGTTAGGCTTTAGTTTGGGGCAAAAACGCTTCGTATGCCCGGTTTGATAGCAGTTGTAGCATGTTGCTGTCAGCCACCATTCCTGCTCTGAGCTATCACCCCCATTGCTTTCGCCCTTTCTCACTTTCCCGTTCTTTGTCCATCTCTTGTATTTCTCTCTCTTTTCTCCTTCCTCTCCTCCCTCTCCCTCTCCTAGCAGTAGATTCGCTCCCTTACCCTCTCTCTTTCTCTCTCTCTCCTTCCTACGTTCTTTTCTGAACCTCTTCTGCTTAGCTTCCCACAGCACGTAAATTTCTCTTGCCGATTCTACCATGTCGTCATGCGATGGCCTACTTGCTGCTGCTAATCTGTAATGATCATTGAGATATGTTGGCCCGTAGGCCTCATGCTCAGCTAGCTTCTCTAACAGTCCATTCACTGCCTCCTCTAGCTCAAAATCCTTTCCTCTCAAAGCCTCTAACCAGTTCTTCTGGAGTAGATGTTGTGTTAGATATTCGTCCATGTCTTCTGTTGGTCTCGGTCTCATCTCTTTAAATGCATTCTCTTCGACATACCTTGCCGCACCACTTAATTACAGTATTTCTCCTTTACAATGCCGACTTTTTCAAAAGGGCAATGAATCTTTTTGCTTCGCAGAAATTGTATCACTTTAGCCTCCGAAAATGCTGTTGTGACGAGAAGTTGAAACATTCTGCAGCGATGCAGATATTGCTGTTCTTCCCTGTACTTTTTCTTTCTTAGCAAATAGACATCTTTGCTGGTTCTTGTCATCGCCCTCTTCTTTCTTCTGTTCGCTCTGTCTTCCCATGCTTTCTTCTCTTCCTTGGTCATGTCTTTCCAGTTGGGTGGTTTGTCTGTCTGTCCCTTTTGCTCTGGTGGTGTTCGGCTACCTCTCTGTCTCTGTTGTTGAGGTTGTTGTGTTTCGTCTTCTTCGTCTGATCCACCTGGTGTGTCCACCTCATGTGGTTCTCTCGGTTCATCCATTTCTCCTGCTTTTCTCATTCGATCTCTATCGAAACCATATTTCGTCTTTGCGGCTTTATGGTCTTTAAAAGCATCATGGAACATATCCCCGAGAGTGGTGCTAATACCCTAGGCATACTCCTCGATCTGATAATAGCAACTTTGCAAATCCTTTTTGTTTCCGCTAAACACCGTGTGTGAGACATCAACTGTCTCATGCTAACCGCATGGTGCCGTGCGCGTGCATGAAACCTTCAATAGCAGTAGATTACGAGCAGCTCTAGGCATTAGCTCGGTTTGTCTTCGATCGAGAATATATTCTGTGTCCAAACGCCATCCACTTTTGGGTTGTTTGCGGAACCATTCGAACTTACCCCGTCATCGTTACAGTTATCATAGAACACATGCGATGAGTTCGTAATCTTTAAAAGTTCCTCATTTCCCCGTATTTCCACTACACTTCCCCATAGATTTCTATTACAGAGGTGAATGGGAAGTTGCCCTTCTAGTTTGGGAAGCCCACAAAGCCAGTGTGTGGCTAGCAATGAAGGGAGAATCTCGGTCGTATTGCAGGCCAACTGCTGCTAACCACTTGGCCAGACAGACGCAACCCGTGGGGCGAAGATGATGTAGATAAGGTTTCCGACGGTGAATAACTTCGTGGGGTACTTGCCCTTAAAGGGCCCTTTTGCTATCGGGAGCAGATTGTTGATATACGTGGCATTTTTCTCCATTTCCGTCCAGAAAGACGGAGGGAGGTCCGTATCACTAAGCATGGCTCGTGCGGGACCCCCATTGGTTTGATGCGATCTCTCTATCTTCGAGACTGCCTGTTTCTCGGCTCTGGGAGCCTCAATTAAAATAGGTTGGTTTGTGTCAACCCACTCATGAAAGGATTCGTAACGACCATATTCCTGGTCACAAGTAATAAATTTGACCTTCCGGTTCGTGTGCCTTTCAAAGTACGTTACGGCTTTAAGGAAACACGGGAAGAATTCATTCTGCCGCAGATAATAGTCGAGCTCGAAATTAGAACCGAGACACTTGACCGTGAATTTGTACCGCTAACCATCCCATGATGTAGTATTCCACCATCCCTGAGTGTCCATAGAAATATGAACCCCGGGATGGCGTTCTACGACATGATGGTTCCGGTGAAAGTGTGGTGCTTTCTTAATTTTATTCCTTAAGCAGTACTCACACTTCATAATCCTCTCCTGCCACCCCTGCTCCTACTATCTTTAAGCCATGTAATGAGACATTCTCTCCATTGCTTTAACACCTCTATGTTTACAC
The DNA here is from genome assembly GCA_019918135.1 of Paulinella micropora. Taxonomy (NCBI): domain Eukaryota; phylum Cercozoa; class Imbricatea; order Euglyphida; family Paulinellidae; genus Paulinella; species Paulinella micropora. Next base: position 8,451 of record WBZZ01004107.1, on the reverse strand, counting down.
ATGCGGTGGAAAACTGTAGCGTGAATATGCTCACTATGAGTAGGTCTGACAACTGGATTAAGTGCTTTTGTCATGTCACAATCAACATCGTGTTCATGAGTTTGAGAAGTGTGTGTGCATGTATCACCAGGCAAACAACAAATCAAACTTTGCGAACAACGCTCCCCCTTCTCTGTGTTTGTTTCGTGAGAAAATGGAACATATGATTTACTTTCTTGACATCGCCAACCACACACACATGGGACATCATCACAGTAAACATCAAGATAAACAGGAAGGGTTGTTGATTGGGCAGAGTGGCGGGGTGGAAGTCAGAATGAGACAGTAGACTGTGATGTTTCGTCACCGCCTACCTTCACGTTCTGCTTCTCCAACGGTACCGGCTCGTATTTCTTATTGGGGTCTAGGGGGGCCATTCCTGGTGGGCCAAATACAAACAAATTGTTGGGGAGAGATCTGCCCCTTGCGACAATTTGTTCTTCTTTGATGTGAATCGGAGATTTCACGACAACCACCTGATTGTTCTGATTACCTACCGCTAGTCCTCGTTTCAGCCAGGCTGAAGTAGCTACAAGCCCGTAACTGAGGTGAGGATTGTAAGTTGTGTGCGAGTCGTACACCTGGATTGGCTCTCCGTTTGCCCCTGAAAGTTCCATCAAAACCTTTCCTTTATACTCTGTTTTGATGTCACCTTTTGAGATTTTGAACATCTGGGGATTGTGTTTCATCCTGACAAAACGTCCTTATGGGGTGATTGGGACTCGCTAGCCCCGCTATCATCTACCCACACCATCCCCGCCATACCCCTTTCAGGTGTCTCCTTCTCATCTTCCTCTCTTTCATGCATCATTACGACACATTCTTTCTCGGGGGGTGGAGGTGAGGTGTTTGAAGATGTGCTGGGTCTCGATGGTGGAATGTCACGGACGTTCTCCCTTTCTACTCCTATACGTTGCAGATATTCCCGATATTCCAACAATTGAGTCCGAAGATGCGGGAATCCCGCAATAAGTCCTCTTGCAAAAGGGTTATTCCATTTGTGAGCCATCGAAATGACGAAACTTTGGATATCCATATAAAGTTCATTATAAAACTCATTGACTTCCCCGTCCTTCCCGGTAATGAGAGAATCTCTCACCTCTAGCTCTCTAGCACCCTCTGCCAACGCTCCGAACAATCTCTGTATCTCTCCAGGCGGTATCTCCCCATTCCCGCCGACTATCATCATCTTCCCTTTTTCCCATCGCCATGCAATCGTGGGATCCCTCCTAATCCTATCTCTCTCTAAATCTCTATCCATCCCCTCATTCAACTCACTAGGTGCAAGGCGTGATGAAGGGGAATGTGTGATACGGTGTACTAACGAGGAGCGTACTTCCTCGACTTCCCTTTCTACTTCTCCCCCTGCTCCATCCTCAGCGCTCTTATTCATCTCTTTCTTAGAGTTCGAGCGTTGTACGGATGGTTCAGGGGAAGAAGAGGACTTCCGGGGAGAGGCATAGAGTCGGTTTCATCATCATTTTCGTCAGTCATCGTCTCTCCCTCACTTCTCTCTCTGATTTGAGTGTTTCCCCCTACTGCAACATCAACGTTCTCACTCGTTTCTGTGTTTGAGTTAGAACGTTTTACAGTTGAAGTAGGGAGCATATGTCCTGTGAGAGAAGGTAGAGTAGCACTAGAGCTGTGAGAAGAGACAGATCTGTGCGGTGACATGTGTGTGGGCGACGACGTGAGAGGGTCAGGTTGAGTGGAAGGGGGGTTCTGGTCTACCCTAATCCACTGCCGCAGTATCCAATCCATAGGGGCTAGCATCAAGGCATAGGTGCACGGTACCCCCCCCCCCATGTTCAGTTATGCCCTAATCACTGCCAGTAATTCACTCCTAATTTGCTCATTACTGTTATGGTGGGAACAAAAATCGCACCCATGTTTCTCCATCCTTTTTGCATACTGACTACCTGGTCTCTGAGCCCGGGCGGCCCCTACCTTCCATGCGCACCGAGCGTTGTTCTTATTGAACCCCTCGCACTGCTTCGTGTTTGAAACGATAATCATGCTCCCCCTTATGGGTTGCGCCCATAGATTGAGAAGTGGGCCTTCTTCCTCACGCAAGTGGATTAAAGAAGAATCCCGGGATTTCATCAAAACTTTCCTGTAACCCCCCTTGACACGGCGAAGCCCCCACCCATCCTTCATAGGGTATATTACCCCAAGAGGTGTTGGGTCACCCACCATGTCAAGGAAAGAAATGAAACGATTATCTTTCAGGAGGGGAATAAAAGGAGATTGAGGGACAGAATGATGAGCATGCATGTCATCTGCGTGTATATTGCTCTCCCTCTTCTTGTCCTTCAAATCTGATGCGCGAGGTGGCGATGTTTGTGGTCCAAAAGAGGAAGTGGGTGGGGTACTATCAAGTGATAGATTTGGTTCTTCTTCGTCCGTTTCCTCTTTTTCCATCATGTTTATGGTTAACATATGGTTGATGTACCCTATTTCTCCTACTCCCTCCTCTCCTTCTTCTTCATCAAGAGTAACAGACTCTTCGTCTGAATCAGGAGCTTCGGACTCCTCTCCTTCTTCTTCAGAACTACCAGAAGCAGAGGAGTCGGAACCTCCTGCATTCAGACTAATTGTCTTTGTTTTAGCTGCGCTCTTCTTGATGAAATCAGATGCCTTCAGCTTCCTATTTTCCTTCCCTCCGTCCTTCTTCTGTCATCTTTCTCGTCCCTTTACTGCTCTCCTTAGTCTTATTCGTTTTAGTTAGACTCAGCTCTCCTCCTCCTTTAGCTAAGTTAACTATTCTAGCTGCCTTCTTTCTTACGGGGCAGTTGACAGGGACATGTCCATCAGGTGCCTTTCCTGTCTGGTTTCCCATGAGATTGACTGTTATGGGGTCACTTCGTGTGCCAGATCCAGAGTGAGTTTTCGATGAGGAGGTACGAAAACCACCTCCAGATGCATAGAGCTTCTTCATCTTAGACTTAGATTCCTCCGTCTGTGCTATCTGCTCTATTACTTTAACGAACGACTCCCATCCAGGTCGTTCTTCCGGTAGGAAGCTTGTGACCTTATTTCTATGACTGTCAAACTCAGTCAGATGTTCAAGCTTCTTCATAACCATCTATATTTTGACAAGTTCAGGATAGGGCACCTTCATGACTGCCTCTTGGTCTGTCAAATTAGATTGGAAAACAGTGAGCCACGGTCTCACATCTTGAATTTTCTTGTGTCTGTGCTATTCCGTCTAGCCACAAGACACGTTTGAGGTGGGTGCCTTCAGCCAGCCCACAAAATGTTGTCGACTGCCTACTGCACGTCGACCCTTGCACTTACTGAAGGAGGCCTAATGCCTCTCCTTTCAGACTTTGTGCAACTGATTAAAGCTGCTAACGCAGAGTTCGCTAATCAAGGCTCGATAACCTGTTAAATAACTATTATTAATATAATGACATATGATAGCAACGCTACACTACAAGCCGCTGAGTAATACAGCTTTAATAAGAAAAGGCGCGAACAAGACACGCCGCGTAACTCGACTGGCAGGATCGTAAGTAATGGATCTACCGACACCGGACGGCTTAGGAAGTGGGAGAGTAATTAGTCATAGCGGCCCTTAATATACTAGTCATATTGACATTTCTGGTACTGGTGGCTACCTTTTTAGGTATTACCTATTTCAGTCATATCATTACCTCGTAATATGAGCGTTACTGTTTTTTTTATTTCTGTGGCGGGATCGTATCTGTTGATAGAATCATTGAATAAGTAAATATTTGAACTGGTATACTGGGGGACTTACTGGGGGACGCCCTAGTTTGATCCTGAGCCACTACAACCGGTCCAGATTCCTTAAGGGTTATGAAGCCTTGAGCGTTGAACACCCTGAAGCGCAAACCACAAAAGAAGCTAGCTGGATCCAAGACCCTTCAAGCCAGAAGGGCAACCGCGGGATAGGTAGTGCCACACCTTGAGTGGCACAGAACAGGGAAGCATATTGCTTACCTGAGGGGGAGTGCACAACAGAATATTTACGCCATCTAGGTGCCATCTGGGCGATTTGGGGCTCGGGAAAAGGGATTGACTGGGAAAAGGAAAAAGGGAGGGATCGTGGACGACGTCGGTGGCCACTGCAGCACCGAGGACTTTCTACACAGGGAAAAGGGGAGTGAATGCTGGGAAGCACAAGTCAAAAGGGAAAAAGGGAGGCTGGGACTGAGGCATCGAAAAGCAAGGTAATCTGTGACACTGCAGCTGCTAAGACATGTCATTCCCGCTAGACGAGAAAGATATCAGCTCACAACCGTGCAGCGGAGGGGAAACGTAATACAAGGGGAAAACAATGAGGAGGCATACGATGGGAAAAAGCAATTCAAGGAATGGAGAAGAGCTGTTTTGCTAAGGCTGGGGGAGAAAGGTTTAGAGGGAGCACTCAGACCGGTAAACGAACATAATCGCATGGTTCATGAAGACAATGTTACAGCCTTGCAGTCCAAAGGGAAGGATGTGCCCAAATATATGTGGCTGTGGGAGGAGTTGTATGGGGACGGGGAAAAAGAAAACGAGATTGAAGAAGAGGAGAGTGTGAGGGAGGTGACGAGAAAAGAAAGGGAGGAGACGGAAGTAAGATCAGTGTCCATTAACCATGAAGCAAAGCACACCCAGAATTGCTGATAAGAGGACGAGCGTGAGGCTGAAAGAGGCTGTGAAAAGACTGAGGAAGGCAAGTGAGGTGAGGGGGAGTATGTTAGCTTCACCCTCAGCACAAGAATCAGTTGAGACTGAAGAAAAGGCAGCCCAAGAGAGAGCTATCACTGAGAAAGAGAAGTTAGATTGGGAGGAAAACAATAAGATGGCACATAGATATGAAGGGAGTGTGAAGGCAGAGGTGACGAAGCAAAGTAAGAGAGCGTTTTTGTTTGTGTATGGGAGATTGACGGGTAAGGCGAGGAGAAGTGTGAGTGACTTGTTGAGGGATAATTCTCCTGACTTTGGGCAAAATGTGAATGAGATATGGAATAGATTGGTGCAGAGGTTTGGGGAGGTGAGTGCAGAGGATGTGCAGGATAGGGTGACTGCGTTGCATAAATGGAAGCTGAGGGAGAATGAGGACTATGCACCTCAGTTTGATGAGTTGGCGAGCTTAGTGGAGGAGTTAGAGATGAAGGGGCATGGAACCAATGACTTCACCTTTGAAACGATCATAACGAGAGCTTTGAAAGACCCTTGTTATGCTTCTGAAAGCGTGAGAACAGATTGGAGTACTTGGTTGAGTACCCTTTCAGTCAGTAAGAAGCAACACAAGTGGACTTTTGAACACTGGTGGGGGGAGGTTCAAGAGAAAGCGGTAGACATAGATAGGACCAAGGAGAGGGCGAGGAGGGAAGGGAAGGGAGAAGGAAAGAAGAAAGAAGGAGGGTCAGTTGCTTATGCTGCTAAGGCAAGCACTGAGAAGGTGTGTGTTCTTTCAGAGTGCGAGAGGGTGCTTGAAAGGGAAGGCTTGCAACTTTAAGCACATAGAGGGAGTCATGCATGGGGAATGATTTGTTTTTGAGAGGACAGGGGGGTGCAAGTATGGGGATAACTCTAAGTTCAAGCACACAGAGGAAGGGAAGAGAAGAAAGAAGAAAGAAGAGACGAAGACTTGCTTTAACTGTCGAGAGAAAGGGCATGTTGCTGCTGAGTGTACGAAAGAGTGTGCGAAGTGCGGGGGAGATCATCCTATGACCAATTGTAAGGTGATAGAAGAAGAGGGGGGGGAGAAAGCGAAAGAAAGAGGGAAGAAGGATGAAAGCTCTAGTGACTCGGAGGGAGAAGAAGGAGTGAAGAAGAAAGAGAAAAAGAAGAAAAAAGACATAAGTAAGGCGATGAGCTCCAGCAAGAGGAAGTATGGGCTGAGTGCCGGAAAGAGGTCACCAGGGGTTACACACAGTGACAGTGAAAGTGAGATGGAGGAGGAGGGGCCAGGAAGGGCCTACATGCTCAAGAGCTTGAACACGGTGTCGGAGGAGGAGTTCGTCACGAACATGAAGGCGGCGAAGCGTTTCTGTGAACAGCTATTAGACACTTCAGACTCTGATGAGGATGAGATGGAGCAGGAAGAAGGAGAGAAAGTGCGCAAAGGAAAAGGTCCAGGTTTTGGAGATCCTGATGGGGAAAAGGAGGAGATGTCCGATGGCGATGTTGAAGGCGCGGTTCGTGTAGCTCCTTTCCCGGTCCGTGCGGAATCGGATCCGGAAAAGAGCTACATGAGCAGCACGGCACCGTCGTTGTATTCTACGGCCCTGGGAGGTCGCACATTTTTACGCGCGGGAATCGGGTAATTAGCAAGGACTCGGAGACGGAATTCCATGGGGTCCGACCTACATTCGGTTATTAAGTTCGGGGGAATCAAGAAATTGGTGTGACAATCTAGTGACTTAGCATCGGCGTGCGGACGGATGTGGCGGGTCGTCATCTTCTGTATTGAGATAATATTATCTGTAAAAAAAAAATGGTGGCGGACTCAAGCGGCGACAAGTGGGCGGCTGGCAGCCGGAAAGCTGAGCAAAGGGACGGCTTCAAGAGATCAAGGGAGCGGGGGAGCGCACGGTGGGCGGCCCTACGACTGTGACATTTTTACGCTCTATTAGCAGTCCAATTTTGAGCGTGACTTCATTGGTAAGTCAGTATAGACTTAGTGCATATAGTCGTTAGTGCGGCTCCGGAAATTTCTGAATATGGCTACACATATTTTACCATCATATGTGCGAGGTTAGTAACATAAGGTAGATGGGGCAGTTATTCCGAGTCCTAAATAGGGGGAGCAATAGATAATTTATTAATTAATAATAGTATTTAGTCATAACGGCCCACCCCAATGACAATTACCTATTTTTATCTATATCACTCTAAGTGTAACGGTGAATTTAATGCTTTGGCTGTCTGGGGTTGGGGCACTTAGTGACGTGTCATTATTCAAATATCTAAGTTAAAGTAAAGTACGAACCCTCTCGTCCAGTGGGTTATGAGCCTTGGCAGCGCTTAACTCTGGAGCACTGCAAGCAAAGAAAGAGGAGACCATCGCCGACCGGGAGGCGACTGTCGTCAAGAGGGTTGGTGTCATTCCAGTAATTGACACAATAAAAGGGAAGCTTTCATACTGAGACCCTTTGGCTCAGTTTTTGAACGCATTGTACCTGTCCCCCGTTTTGGTTAGGTGACCTGCGTTGGGGTAAAGAGGACAGCACTCCAGTGGGACTGCTGCAACTTGACTGCTACAACAAAGGAAAACAGACAGTAAGACCTCAGAGTCATGAGCTTTAGTACTCTTAGAGGCACAACCAAAAACAAAGAAAAGGAAGTCACAGCAAAAGGACAGTATGACGGGAGAACCCCGTTCAAGGCCTTTCAACGTGAGATAGTTTTGGCCTTGGGAGCCAAAGGACTTAAGGGGGCACTCAAGACCCCAGAAGAACACATTAAGTTAGTTCATGAGAGTAATGTGAGTGCGTTGCACAGCAAAGGAAAGAAAGTCCCCAACTACATGTGGAGGTGGGGAGAGAGAGCAGGAAAGCAATCAGCAAGAGAGAGAGAGAGAGAGAGAGAGAGTAAAAATAGGGTTGAGAGAGGAGGAAGAGGAAGCTGAGTTAGACTCAGAGTCAGGGTCAGACAAGGGAAACCTTACCTCTTATTTTACTGAGACAGAAAGACAGCCTATGTTAGAGGGAGATAGTGGTGAGAGTGAGCAAAGGGGAGGAGAAGAGCAGGTGGAGGAGAGGGGGAGAGTGAATAGTCAGCCTTCACCTACTTATTCCACACCAGCAACGACAACAATCAGGACGAAGAGCAAGGAGCAAGTAGAGGAAAAAGAGAAGGAAGAAAGAATGATAGTAGCATATGAGGAGAGTTTGGAGCATGAGATGAAAAGGCAGAGAGAGGAAGCTTTTTCGTTTGTGTTTGACAACCTAGTAGGTAAAGCTAAAAGGAGTGTGGCGGACTTGGTGAGAGACACCTCACCAGACTTTAGTCAAAACTTGCACATTGTGTGGGCAAGACTGACCAAAAAGGTTTGGTAAGGTGAGTGAGGAAGATGTGCAAAATAAAATAAATGCGATGAATGCATGGGCATTTGATGAAGGGTGTGATTATGCGCCGCAGTTTGATGCGTTTGTTGCGTTAGATGAAGAGCTAAAGGCAGTAGGCCATAAAACACCCCACAGAACAATGGAAACAATAATCACTAATGCCTTGCAAAACCCTGAGTATGCATCAGAGGGGGTGAGAAAGGATTGGGGAGGATGGATGAGCACGCTGAAGATGAATAAGAAGCAGCATGCATGGTCGTTTGAGGAATGGTGGGAGGAGTTGGAAGAAAGAGCATTGGAGATAGATAGGAACAAAGAAAGAGAGAAGAAGAAGTCGGGGAACCAAGTTGGCTCTGACAACGACGACCAACGCGACAGACATGCG